>NSJW01000285.1:0-51694 GCA_019955255.1 Castanospermum australe | reverse complement strand
GAGAAAAAAAAAAAAGTTCATGCACACTATTTTTTTCTATCATACCCTTATACCTTTTTAATTAGAAACAAAAAAGATAAAGAGAGAATACATTGAAATGTCTACTTCTCTTATTTTATTACTCATACAAGAAATAATATAAGAATGATGTAATAAAAATAATATATAAATAATATTATTAAAAAAACAGAACATGTTAAAATATTTTTTTTTATTTTATCATAAAAAAAGTTAAAGATAATATAATAAAAGTGATGTATAAATAATATTAATATTTTATAATATATCTAAATCTTTAGCCTAATAATAATATTAAATAAGAAATCAGAACCCACCAACACCATCTTCACCATAGTATTAATTGAGCATAGTTTCTAGAGTTGAAAGAAGAATGAATGAGGACCATGAATTTCATTAAAAGATCTTGCAAGCTCTTGATGGGTCAAGGACTCATGGGTGGCTGGCAGTAGCGTGACACGTACCAAAACTAACCAGAAAATAAAATCATGGGTGAAAGGCCAACCGTACCTATCCAATTTTCCATAGTGTCTGCTTATCGTGCACGAAAATGGACAAATTTTGCTTTTTGGATGACGCAAGCTGAGGGACCAATCTTGTGCTGGATTCAAAGAGTAATACTATGATTAATTATGTATAAAAAGTCAATTATCTTCTTCTCAATTATTAAATCATATTTAAATTTATACAAAACTCACATTGATATTTTTTTTTCATAAAATTATATTAATTATAAACACAACTAGCATTCTTCTTTAAAGGAAGTTACCAATACCAAATTTTTAAGTAAATACAGCAAATGATATGTTCGACGGATATAATATATGTTTGAAATAATTTATTTTTTAAAAAATGTTATTTTTTTAAAAAAAAATTATTAAAATTTTAATTATAAATTATTTTAATCATGAAAAAAACTAATTCAAATATATAAGTAAACATATCAAACAAACGGATCCATTTGACTCTGGTTTTTAGTCATTCAATAAAGCAATAAGCTTGTTAAAAGCTGACTTGGCTAAAAAATTGTTAAACCGACTAAAATATCATGAAAAAAAAATTAAACCGGTTTGGTTGTTTTTTTTATTATTAGGTTAGATTAACCGGACAAAAGGATAAGGATATTAAAATTTGGACTCGATCGGCAAAATTAAATCCAGCTAATAGACCGGTCCAAATTTGCGCATAGGTGAGTAAGTGGACTTAGGAGCAGGGGTGGGGTAGTCTCCCAAAGTTAGAAGTTAGTTACATGTATGCAATATACATAATTTTTTAGGTGAGCTTTTTTTAAGAATCTGTTTGGTATACCGGAGTAAAAAGAAATTAAACATAAAATTTATGTAAAAAAAATTTATCCCTCTAATTTTAAGGTCACACCAAATTGATCGAAAAAATTAGTCTTAAAAAATTTTATGATATAACATTTTCATCTAAAATTTATTAATTTCGCTGTGGATGTGTTGGGTAGTGATGGAAATTCACAACGAGAGAAGGTGTGAGGAATGGTTAGAGAGGGCGATGCTGTGACATATATTAAAGGGACCTTGCGAAGGAACATATTTTGGTTTTGTTGACAGAAGAGGGGTTAAGAGAAAATGAAGAAAAAAAATAAAGTTATCACATGTGGTGTGGTCAGAGAACAAACCTCGTTATACTAAGTATACATTTGGATAGTTAGAGTAGAGTGGTTAATAATGGAGTAGAGTGATAAAAAAGACTCAACTCATTATTTAATAATTTTTTAAGTAATAGAGTGAAATGATTAAGAAAGGGAAATTCAAACCATTTCATATCACTCAAACTCTCAAATTTTTATACCTTTTAATTTGAGAGATTTGGGATGGAGTGATTTCTTCTTCTATTTCTTTAAATAGTCATTTACTTTTTTAACTCTTATAACTCTAATCATAAAGAAAAAATAAAAATTCAAAAGATAATATTAAAAATTAATTTGTAACACACTCCACTCTATTAATAACTATTGTAACTTTTAAGTAATGGAACAAATTCTCTTCCATTCACTTATTAAAATTTCTAAACAATAAAATGATATTAATTTACAAGGTCACTCCACTCTATTATAAATCACTCCACTCTTTTTAAAACTTCTAAACATAGCCTAACAAAATAAGAAATACTCACTTAACCAACGGTTTATACAATAAATCAGTTCAAGTTACCCAAGTGTTTGCTTTACAATATCTGAAGTCTAGAATTTCATTGGAACCTTTTATTATACATTGAAGCGTGTGCCATTCTGTTTGGGTTGAAAATCATTTCTACACTTGAAGGCGAAATCGCCGCCATATGCTCTCAGATAAAAGAAATTAAGCCCCTAAATTGAAAAATAACTCATGGTGAGATAACATCCGAAACGCCCAGCGTGAGAAACCCCGCAAGTGCTGCCTTCTACCTGCCGCTGCATTGTCGTCCACCAAGCCACTGTGCCATCTCGCTGCTCGTCTCCCAACTGCTGCGTCGTTAAATCGCCTTCTTGCTCCTCTCCTCTACCGTTTGAAGGTATGTGTGGAAGCGATTTTGCTTTTCTTTGTTCTCGTGCGTTAATGGTTGACTATTTAACTCCTGATTTAGGTCCATCTAAGAAAGGCCCAAAGGTAAATCTCAAACCCTCAGATCCAGCTGCTGCTTTCTCTCACTGCAAGTCCCAGCCAGTGCCACCACCATGTCCACTCTGAAGGAGATCCTAACCTGGCGACCCGTGGCAGTGACCATCCGCCTGACCGTGCGGGCCGGAGCGGCGCGGCCTGCACTAGCTGTTAGGCCGGCACTGGGTCAGTACTGGCTAAACATAATGGCCTTCTACAAGGGCTTCAACGCACGTAACCAGAAGTACAAGCTGGACACACCCATGGACGGTGACCATCACAGCCTTCAAGGACAACATGGTGTGCATGAATCTTTTTTTTTTTTCCAAAACAAGATAGTAGAAGGTTTAATATAAAAGTTTTAGTGTGCATCAAACATTTTTGGATTATAAAATTCACTTACTTATACTTTTTTTTTGCTTTATGTAAAATAGCATACAAATATGTTATTTGTAAATTAAAATTTTAGTACAATTTTTCTATCATTTCAATTTCTACGTAAAAAATTAATTTATTTTTCTATACAAGAAACTTGTATCTGCACGTCTGAAATTCTTACTCACACAAAAAAAACCTTATCACTGCACAAAAATATTAATATAAAATAAGTAATATAATAAATTTTTGATATACGAATAATGCACATTAGTAAAAGCTAAGGCATATTCTTTATTTAGCAAAAAAAACATATTCTTTTTCATGAATAAAGGAGTATATTATATCGCATATTCTAGAAAAGAATCTAGCGAATAAGTACAACTGTTACAAATTCATTATTTGAATTTTTTTTTTCTACAAAAGAAAGGAAATAATCTCGTGGTTTGATGCATAAGAAGCACATGCACCATGAAAATAGAAGCATATATTCCTGGGATATTCGGTTCCAGAAGTAGCCTCCTCCGTGAATTGGCTGAAAGTCTCGGAATGACTAATTGAAAATGCAGTGGTTACATTGAAAACTCTTGTCTTTTAAATAAGTATGAGAATAATTTTTTAAATATAATATATTAAATTGTAAGATAACTCAGATAACATCAGACACACAGAAAACCCTGCAAGTGCTGCCTTCCACCTGCCGCTGCGCCGCCTGTCTACCAAGCCACTGTGTGCCGTCCCGCTGCTCGTCCCCCAACTGCTGCGTCGTTGAATCGCCTTCTTGCTCCTCTCCTCTGCCTGTTTGAAGGTAAGTGTGGAAGCGATTTTGCTTTTCTTTGTTCTCGTGCGTTAATGGTTGACTATTTAACTCCTGATCTAGGTCCATCTAAGGAAGGCCCAAAGTTAAACCTCAAACCCTTAGATCCAGCTGCTGCTTTCTCTCACTGCAAGTCCCAGCCAGTGCCACCACCATGTCCACCCTGAAGGAGATCCTAACCTGGCGACCCGTGGCAGCAACCAACCCCCTGACCGTGCCGGCCGGAGGGGCGCAGCTTGCACCGCCTGTGGGGCCGGCACTGGGTCAGTACCTGGCTGAACCTAATGGCCTTCTGCAAGGACTTTAACGCACACACCCAGAAGTACAAGCTAGACACACACCCATGGTGGTGACCATCACAGCCTTCAAGGACAACACTTTCAAATTCATCGTCAAGTCTCCCTCCGTCACCTGGTTCCTCAAGAAAGCCTGCCAGTGTTCGAGTCCGGTAGCAGCCGTCCCGGCCATTTGGTGGCTTCCACGCTCTCTATCAAGCACGTATATGAGATCGCGAAAGTCAAACAATCCGATCCTTACTGCCAGTACATGTCTCTGGAGTCCTATTTCAAAGTCCATCATTGGCACGGCTAATAGCATGGGGATTAAGGTTGTGAAGGATCTGGATTGACGCTTGTTTCCCTCTGATTCTAGGTTCGTAGCATTTCCTTTCCTTTCTCTTAGAATTGGATTTTCATTGTTTCTTGAAAACTTGGTTGATGCTGCCTTTTGGGTGTGCTAGCAGTGAGTGTGCTCCCTACTGTGTGTGTTGGAACTTGAGGGAAGTGAAAGTTGGATTTTGCACACATTAACTTGGCTCCAGTCATGGTTTTACTTGTTTGCTTAGCATATGTTTAATGAATAACACAATTAAACGTAAATTAGAACTGGATAATTGAAAAAGGGATTGTGTTATCTGTGTCTGCGTATGTTTGTATGCTGTGCTTGGCTACAATATCCGTTGAAGTAGCTCGCTAGCCTCCCCTGCATTGGCTTTAGCATGGACAATATTTACCATGAGTGCTTGTTTTTTGCCCCTTACAAGGCAATAGTTATAGACTTATAGTTCTCCCTATTAGACAATTTGGATTAGCAATCGCAATGTTTTGTAAGCAGAGAAAGTACTCTCTTTCCTAGATATGTTTTCTCACTTTCTGTCTGTGATATCAATGGGACAACTACATTACATATCAAGAAGAGTCAGAGGCTTCGCTTTATGTCCATAAAGCCATCATAGAAAGCTCGTACACAAAACCAACTACTATGAGTGACACAAAATGGAGAAAATTATGCTCTAAATATTTTGGCATCTAATGAATCCAAATATTATAAAAAATACTGATTATGCTAGCCCACAAAAAAATAATCTATCATGTTTTTTTCTACTCCTTATGGATTATGGTTTTGTTGGGAAAAGGGCAGTAGGCAATGGTTATTTTCTTATAGGCATCTACGTTGGACTAGTAATTGCAATGTGTTAGCTCTCTTCTGTTCTATTGATGTGGACTCCTTGTAGGAAGAAAGCTTACTCTCGATGCTAATACGGTGGGTGCATGGAAATCACTTTGTTGTTATTTAGCTAATAGCAGTTTAAATTTGTCAAACATACGAATAAATTTGACAGTTAAAAATTGTCGCATGGATCTTTCTTCATCTTTCATCTTTTTCTAAGTAGTATCTGACAACATCAACCAAAGAAACCCCAATGAGGATTCTTTGCCCAATGAGGATTCTTTTTCAAAGTAGTATCTGTCACATGGATCTTTCTTTGGCCAATGAGGATTCCACAAGCTACTGCAGAGATGGATGACCCAGAAAAACCCAGAAAAAACATTTTTGTAGTGAGGCAAGATAACTTTTCCTGAAATGTAATTCATCGAAGTTAGCACATAATGTTTGTACATGCAAAAATAAAGCGGTGGCATTTAATGCAAATTGTTACTGCAACCAGGTTATAGCTTTCACAATCATGAAGAGGAAGAGACTCATATCACAATTGAAATTTCAATCAAGTCTTCAAATTTCATTTTCAAGAATTGTTTGTAAATGCCTGTCTATGATATGTTCAGTAAGCTTTTACCTCAGTATGCAACCTGGCAGAGAGGAACTTACCACAAGAAAAATAAAGATTAGATCATGAGTCATGACTACCTCTTCACTACAATACACATCATCACAGATAATTCACACAAATATCATGTATCCAAATTCTTTATGTGAAAGCCCCCAGACGTTAATAGACAAAGTCTACACATTTTGATAAAACATAACCTACACACTGACCACATTTTGATAAAACATAACCTAGAGACATCTCTTGGCAACCCAAAGGAAGAAAGAAACCAAAATCCCACAAAGGCATCACTCTGATTCCACGAGTAATAGCTCCAGGCCTTACCTATGCTCAAATAGTTGCTGTGGAGAACTGAAACCAAAAATACTACATTTTTCTCTGTTGAAGTCCTTTAGCTGCAATGCTTCCTTGGAAGAGGTCATTTCATCAGCAAAATCAACCTTCGGAGAATCAATACTATTACTCTGACAACCAAAAATTTCGAACCATAACCCAGAAGGGAATCTCCCTGGTCTCACCAACCTAAGAAATATCTTGATATAAGGTGTAGCATGAATTACTGAAATAGTGACTTCAATCAGTATACAGATGAGGTTAATGGTTGTGTCCACAATACTAAAGAATATATAGAAAACGGAAGTAGTCGGTAACAGAAGTAAAAGCGGTGTAAATAGAAGAGATCCAACAATATGTTGCTTCATAGTGTAGTCAAAACTATCCAACCTCTGTCGAAGAGGGTTCCACTTCCGACTCCTGCCAAGAAGATCAGCAACTCCATGAAAATAAGTGAAAAACAAGAGCAAGCATGTAGTTGTGTATCTATAACAAATGTGTGTCAAGCAAACAAAGACCTCTTTGGTGAACAACTTAAATTGTCCAAAACCAATTATATGAGAAGGTTCCTTTTATAAAGCAAAGTGCATGTTTGGATTAGCTTTTTTGGGTGTTTAGAAAAGCTATTTTTGTGCAAAGAATAAGCCAAAAAGCTAATCCAAACATGCAAGGAATAAGCAAAACCAAACATGAGCAAAGACCACATTATGATTTCAATTCTCATTCCAATCACTTCCTTACATTTAAGACAATCATTTCAAAAGGAACCAGCAATTGGTACCATAAAAGCCGCCACAAGGCTGCTAATGCTTGTATCGGTGACGAATATAGAAGAGAAATCAACCAATGAAGAGTTGAAACATGTAATGTTGCCAACACAAGCATGTCTATAACAAAAGCAGCAGGAAGAGTGAATCCACAAAGAATTCCTAAGATAGCAAGCCCTTGAATGATATAATTGAAGATGAAACCCACAAAGATCCAGAGTGTTGACCATATTTGGATTGCATTTAAAGAAACCATGCCAAGTACTCCAGCCAGCTCAGCATTCAACTTGAATCCTGCAGGTTTTCCCATTAACCAAACACACCCCAAGCGCAAAAATGTGTTTGCAAAGCCGTGGATAAAGTTCAAAACTGACAAACAAATGGATTCTGCATGAAATAACAGTGCCCAACAAACAACCAAGTTTCCCAGGAGAACATCAACAACCAAAGTTGACCACATGGATTGCCTATGCATTGCAGCTTTCTCTGCATATTCAACACATGATCGTGACCTTGCACACAAAAGAATAATGTAAAACATGAAGAAAATATAAAACCAATATCAAAAGATGCAGACGGTTAAGAACAGTGAATAATTGTCTCAATAAAGAAAAACTAGACATTTGCGTTTAGAAGGTACATTTAAATTGCAATCATAAAAAAATATCCACCATATGTAGAGGGCAATGCAAACTGAAACAAGACAAAGAGGTAAACACAAATATATTGCCTATAATGTTGACAACATCAACCAAACAAAAAAATAGTTTCTGACTAAACAATATAGTCATATAGTGTACTGAAAACTACGGTTGTTCATGGTTGAGTCCAGTTTGGTACTTTGGTTTGAGGCTGGACTCCGAACTAAACAATACTTCATGGGTCACAAATTTCAGAAAGCAGACCGAACCATGAGTTCTTAAGGAACCACTTGAACCAAAACACTACTCACGGTTTGGTTCAGTTTCAAACCACAGTTCTTTGGTGTTTCAAGTCCTAATAATACCTCGTCAATTCTTAATACACTCAAAAGGCACTGTCCAATAGCATTGCAACAACAAAAAAAATAAATGCAATAGTCCAACATATATAAGCAATATAATGAGCCAACAACTTCAATAAATATTATATTTGTGACAACATATATAAATCTTGTGTGTAAAATATAGAAAAGGTTAGGGAGAGAAAGGGAGAAAAATCAAAGTAGAACAGGGGAAGGAATAGAAGATTAGGGGGAAGGAATATATCCGAGGGAGAAACAGAACAGTGATGCTCAATTCAATCTGAAAATTCAAGTCAATAAATCTCCAAGTACATAGCAATCCTGGAGTATGCAAACCTAATTTGATAACCAACTAACCACAAATCAGACAAGTCACATACTTTACCTAGAACTTCATATTACCTGAGATCATTCTCCTGAAGATAGATTGGCCAATATAATATCTGACGACAACGAATTTGGATATTTATCCATGCAGTCCCGAATAACTTTGCTGATGTCACATAGATCCATGATTCTGATTCATAACTAATATGTGTCTGGAAAAACTGAAGAACAGTATAGAACACAGTGGAGAACGAAGCCAAAAACATGGAAAACAGATGCCCTATGATAACAAAAAACCTGAAAGGTCACAACATAGATCATCAGAGCTTGAATCAAGAGAGCAAGATATGGTGCATCAAAAAGTTGAAGTAGGTACATGGAAAATACGGAGAGTTGGCTCAAGGATCTCCTTGTAACCACATGTTGCTCAAAAATTCTTTTAGCAGCAGCTGTGCAATTAATTGCCAGAATAACTGTATCCTGAGGTGAAAAATGGAAAAATGCATATTAGCAACTAGGCCAAAAATCTAGATACACAAAAATGAATATGGTAAATTTCATTACCAATTCAATGAGTTGCTGCTTTTTGTGAAGCTCATCCAACCACTTAGGCTTCTTACTGGTAGTTTTCGCTTGCTCATATGAACCCAAATGACACAATGAAAAATGATGGGCACCATAAGAGGGTGTTTCATAAATTATTACCTACAATTGTTTAAACATCATATATATCTGTTTGAGAGAGGGGATAAAGGCCTTGACAAATGACAACTACTTGGAGAAAGGCAAGAAATAGAAGAAGCAATTATGACTTACATACGTGAACATCAAATTGTGACACAGTTAGTCCATTCCAATGAATGTGATGCAATTTTGGAAGCCCATGAATTCCTCTATCATTCTGTTGAGGAGAAGCAAACATCAGCAGGACCCAATTACTTTTTCCAAGAAATGATTGGCTAACTTGCCTCAATGATCCATCTAATTTGAGGCAAACACAGCTCCTACAATCAATGTTCTCTCTGTAAACACTTTTACTTCCCTCTGCCCAATCATTGCCATGATCAGAGAACTTTTTTTTATCATCTTCAGTTTCAGCCATCAAGCTACTACTACTTGGGTCAGTGGTACACAGACCAAGTACAGAGAACATTGACTTATCCTGTAGAATTACGGGCATGTTCCCATGAGTCTCATGAATGATCTCCTGATAGAAAGTAGCAGTTTATACTGTTAGCTATTCTCATTACACTAGACCATTACCAGAAGCCACCTAAGACAACTTGTATGAAAGAATCATTAGAAGACATAACTGAGATATTCCTGACCACTATCACTGTGGAACCAAGATTTTCATGACTTACAAAAACAAATACACCATCATGTGCGAATTGTTACCCATCCAAAACCAATTTCTACATATCTTTTCCCTACTAAGCTTTTTTTTATTTTTTCCACTTATTTGCAAATATGTTGGCATAAATTTTTTGCGCATGGACCTAATATTTAGGTAAAAATAAATCACGATACTGATACCTAACTGGGTATTCTATTATGACTGCCAACAGGTAAAATATTGAACAATAACAAGCTCAAATGTATCATAAATCAAGAGTGACTATGGGCATAACATTTTACCTAAGGGTTCTAGAGGGGGACAAAAAACTTCTTCGATATTATATGCTATATGCAATACTTGTAAGTATAAATCAGTGAAAAAAAATTTGCTCATGACCACATAAAATACCCATCAAGAATATTTGCATCTTCTCTCCTAAAAGGGGTAGACAATATCCATGCTTCCATAATTTATCTGCACCTATAATTCCCAAGGAATTCATTTTTATATTTTATTTGGTACAACAAGATAAATGAATATTTTTTCATAAAAAAAAAATTAGACTATATTAGGATTATAAGTCTTAGAGAGCTTAGGCTTGTACTAATACTAGCACTTAACCTAATTACTAGTATATATATAGGACCATTAGGTTAGTAGTTTGTATCTCATATAATATCAACCTAATATATTATTGTCAGCCTTCCATTCTCTTTTCTTCCCTTTCCCTGCCAAAACCCTAAAATTTCAATAAAAATAAAAAAACTATAAAAATGAATAAGTTATAAAATGTACACACAACTATGTGTGGTCTCAACTGACATTTTGTCCACCACTCCCACACAAAAAAAAAAATCAGGCATCACTAGTTATTGCAACATTACTTTACAACATGATTTTCTATACACTTGAATCAGAGAATATGTTATTTTAATTTGGCAGACAACATCTTCATATAATATTTCCAGCTGCCCTTAAAAAAAACCAACAAAACTAACTCAAAAATGCAACAAAGCTGCCCAATCTCTCTGCATATCTCAAGCAACCATAAGCAACACACCAACAAGAAGCCGAAAAACATGATCCTATTTCACAACAACTTTGGGGGTAAAGAGACACCATAAAACAAGCAAACATTCCACTCCAACCAGGTGCACCAAGGGTCACAAACAATGCACATTGCCATAAAATTTTAGTATCCTTGTTTTTACCAAATCCTTTATAACAAACCAACAAAAACTGTTCCAAATTAGAGGGACACACCCAATGCTCACCAAGGATCCCAAAAAGATTTTTCCTAAGAAAAGTAGCTGCCTAACAATATAAATAGCCAATATTAAACACCGCAACATGTACATTGAAACCTTCACTCTACCCAATTTCCCTTGCTGCAATATTATGAACCTAGCAACTAAAATAAGCTTCGCAAGAATGTTTAATGATCTTCAACATAAGAGTTTATGATGGCCAAATTCCTAGGAGGGAAAAAGTTAATTTTTTATTTAAACTCGACAAGCTATTGCAAGATCTTAATTACAACATAAAAATTTAATAATATCACAGAAAGGAAACCCAACAAATAAAAATTGTAACAAAGAAACGAGTTATCATTTCATTGCTGCTATTGTTATCTCATTCACTTTACTCTAAAGTGCATGCAAGAGATCGTGAACTCAAATCCAGTTTTATACCTCAAGGCCAGGACTCGAACAAGAAAGCAAGACTTCACTGCAAGTAAAGGCTACAATAATGTCAAGAGATGACGGAGAGCACGTGATAAACCAACCCAGTAAAACACTGGAGGGCGATTCTTTACTTGAAAAGATCTGCTTTGGCCACCAAAGCCTACAATTTCTTCTCATTTCCATCTTATGATCTCCACAAAAAATAACTTCCTAATCATGAATTCCCTGCATTGGACAGAAGCAAGTATGTGTTTACTCTACAAAATATTCTCAGATTCAATAGATAGATGCAAATTAAAAATCAATTTATGCGATAAATAATAAAACCTGAAGAAAATTTAGATGGAAGTATAGGTTTCACTACATGCTTTGCTTTCCTCTCTTAATTTTTAAAGCAATATTCCATCAGGAACTACTACTCTACTCATAATATCAAGAAATAAAGTCAATCTGCATAGAAATTATCTCTGAAATCTCAGACCAGACACAGCAAGCTTTGTCAATAATTTTTTTTTTTAAGAAAAGGAAAATTGGATAGATTTATCATCGAAGTTTCACATTATACAGCACAATTTCTTCCCATTACGAAAATTTAGTACATTGAACAAAACAAAATCTATAACAAATATAACAACAAAATTCTGATCCTCCCATGCAGAGCCACAAGTCACCATCAGATAAAGAATTAAAAACAAATAAACAATCTGTCCATAATTTCTTAGAGTCTCCCATTTATTATGTGATATGTAACTATGTATTCTCCGAAATTTTCCTTCTCAAAGCCATAGATGAACTTGGAAAACACATTGAGAAACAGTTATCAAAGTTTCCATGGCAATACAACAAATTGTCTACCCAAATAACCTTTTAGGTGTTAACTTTCACTCTAATCTATTAAAAAACCACATAATAATCTTATACCTATTTGTTTTAATTGGAGTAAACTTCCCCTTTGATCCTGTAAAAATATAAGCGTCGTCACTTTGACTCTCCAAAAAATTTTGACATCAATTAATTTTTTAAGTAATGGAATGAAATGATTAAGAAAGGGAATTCAAATCATTCCATATCACTCAAACTCTCAAATTTTCATATCCTCTAATTTGAGAGATTTGAGATGGAGTGATTTCTTCTTCTATTTCTTTTAAATAGTCATTTACTTTTTTAACTCTTATAACTCGAATCATGAAAAAAAATAAAAATTCAAAAGATAATATTAAAAATTAATTTATAACACACTCCACTCTATTAATAACTATTTCAACTTTTAAGTAATGGAACAAATTCTCTTCCATTCACTTATTAAAATTTCCAAACAATAAAATGATATTAATTCACATGGTCACTCCACTCTATTATAAATCACTCCACTCTTTTTGAAACTTTTAAACATAGCTTAACAAAATAGAGAAAATACTCACTTAACCAACGTTTTATATAATAAATCAGTTCAAGTTACCCAAGTGTTTGCTTTACAATTTCTGAAGTCTAGAATTTCATTGGATCCTTTTATTATACTTTGAAGCGTGCCATTCTGCTTGGTTTGAAAATCATTTCTGCTTGGAGTTGCTTTTTGGTGGAGAAAAAGTGGGCTCATTTCTAAGCAAATATCGAGTTGATTCAAAATTGAAAAATAATATATGTCTCAAAATTTTAATTTTTTTTATTTTTTTGGAAAAGAGCATGCATGTACTACAATTTCACACAATTGAACTTTACCGTCTATGTTATAAATCAAAAGGAAACGCAACTCACAAGTGCATCGTCAGATGAAAGCGAGTGTAACTACAAGAGACTGCATAGTTTAAAACTAGAAGCAAAAAGGAGCATATCAAAATTGTTTCCTTTCTGCTGCAGAAACATTGGTTTCATCGTCGAGTGAACAGAGTTTATACTTTGTAGGTTTGATTTGATTCTGCACTCTGCGACATAACTGATATGCGAGACCGGCATCTACTAATGCGTCCACTAAATTTTCAAAACCGAAGGCACACTAATTGCATTGTATGCTTTCCTTGTGCCTTGTAAAGCTATTTCTATGAAGAAATTTGACTACAAGTTCAATGCAGACAATTTTTTCTTTTTTTCCTTGAGGCAGAATCAGAAAGCACACAAAGACAAACATAATTAAATAAAGGTAATCGTGTCATTCTTGTAGTTATGCAGGGCTTGTACATAGAGTGGTACAGCAAAAGAGACTCGATGGGGAAAGTTTTCAAGTTTCAAGGGCATTTGGGCCCTCCCCTTTTGGTCTTCCAGTTGTTATAGCAAGGGCACACCTGCTTGTTGCCGTAAGTTCCAGGAGGCACACACAAGCACTTGGCACAGCACTTTTGGCAGAAGAACATGCACGGCTTCTTGTATTGTGTCTTTGAGCATCTCCCTGTGCAACGGGGTCCACATTCTGCAGTTTCATGCATTCACCGACGTGCATCAATTTCAATTTCATCATCAAAATTCTAAAAGAATAACAAATGGGAAAACAAGAAAGAAACAAAGGGAGAATTGCTGAAAAGTGAAGTGAATCCAAGATGTTAGACTTAAAGGAAACTAATAGACAATGACTAGTGAATTAGCTCACATAATCTGTTATGTGATATTTTAAAAAAAAAAATGCACCTATTAGTTGTGATTGAAGCTACTTTGATCAGATAACATGTCGTTGATTAATACCTTGTGGTTGAAGACTGCCTTCAGTGATGCCATGCTGAAACTGAAGAAAGCAGAAGTGAAATTGACATTAAAAGAAATGAACATGGTATACCTCAAGGAAGCTTGTAAATTGTGATGTAAGCTTTATACAAAATTGGAACATGTGAGAACTGAGAAGTCTCACCGTGGGAAATTGAGCAGTGTTTTTGCTAGGCTGCGGAGCTGGAGCCTCAGCGGTGGTCACAACAATCTCAGCCTGAAAGCATCATTACTATGTTACATAAATATAAATATTGTTGTAATAATTACAGTCCTTCATACACTAGAAAGAAACCATGTACGAGTATTTATTCAGATGCAGCCAACATTAAGGATAATGAAAAGGACAATTATTCTTAAGATACCCATATTCAAAGAAGAAAGAAAAAGGCCGGGGAATGTAATGGCAAAAGAGTGACAAACTAAACTGGAACGTTGCATAGAGTCCCACTTTAAGTTCAAATTGAAACAACTAATAAACGATCTCTTATGGCCAAAAAAGAATTTAAGTGAAAGCAGAGCAATGCAGAGCTCAAAACAGAGTAAAGCTAGTAAAGCAGAGCTTGAAGTTATCAGCCAATGAGAGAGAGAAGTATAAAAATTCTGTTTGACATACATGGTTCTCCACAAGAAGAAGCAGCATTGAAACCAGGCAGAGCATAAGGATGCTTAGCTTACTCGCCATTTCTCACAACCGCACTAGCACACAGAAACTGAGAGATAGAAACAGAGAAAAGTTATGTGAAGTGTGGTCTTCAAAAACTAGTGGGTATGCATAATTATAGGCAGTTGGATGAGATTTCTGTGTATTTTATGCATGAAAGGTGGCCCTATGTCAGCTGTTGTTTCAGACAGCAAGCGTCCAACCATTGTCTTTCGGTCTTTCCAAAATGACATTTACAGATTCTACACCCAAAGACAATTACAAGCATGTTCCTCGCCTATTGAAATGGCCAATCTGATCCTTACCTTTTTCCTACGCATCTACATCATCATCTTTGCTATGAGAATTATTATGAGTGACCATATGAGAGGCGTTTTCCTGCTTCTTAACAGTATAGTTGATCAAACCCATTTCCCTTCTCAAATGAATGTTCAAATAGCATGGAGTTGGAAAAGCTATCTCAGTACATTTATTTACTATCAGTTCTACTTAATTTGAATCATTATGAAATGACAGCAAAAAATGAGGATGGACTCATGCAAATGAGGAAAAGGGGACAAAGACAAACACCTTTTTAAGCTGGTGGGTTTAGCAAGAACATCAAAAGGTGAAGCCATAAAGAAAAGATAAAAAAAAAAAAAGAATGATGCTAATAACTGCTCAGTATTAAAACTCGGGGGAGCTGATGAGGTTCCTTCATGTGAATGTGTAGCATGAAAAGGACAGGTGGCCATCTCACATGTGCATTCACATGTGGCCTCCCACTGCTCCCTCAGAGTAACTAACTCTGAGAGCGATAGAAGAACTAAGAGACGCCATACACTAACCTCTCACCCTCACTCTGCCTTGTCTTTTGTAGAAACAAGGAGTGTGGGAATCCTTCTGAGTAGTCAATACTCAATAGCATTCCCGTGAACTAATTTATGCACTTGTCCTTTTTTCCTTTTTTAAAAAATAAAATCTTGCACCCATTATTTTTGGCTGGTTTATATGAAAAGTGATATTCACATTCCACGGTAATTCCCTCTCAACCGTGGCATTACCTATCAAATATATTTTGTGTAAACTCAGCACTACTTACTGTTGCATTTGGTTCTATCCTTTGTTATAGTCATAGAGATACTTGAAGCTATTCTTAGTATATTATGCAGTGCCTCTCAACTGAATTAACAGGTTTGTGATTAATTAGTGATACTATTTGTTGGATCTGTAATTCTGTAATCTGCATTACCGCTGGTAAAAAATAATAATAATAATTTTAAGCCATTCCCTTTGTTGCCATTACTTCCTTTCCTTTTTTCTTTTTATATGATGTAGTTTGTTTTTTTGCAAAGAAAATGTGGGAGAGGGAGTTAGCCGTCCATCTCAGCCAGTGGCAGTGAGAAAGATGGAGCCAGGAAGGGTTAGGTATTCATATTTTGTTCTGTTGGATTGCTCTCGTGAAGTAGCATTTGTCTGTATTCAGCAGAGTTAGTGAGGTTGACTGGAAGTTAGGGTCTCTTTGGCTAGTATAGAAAACCCCACAGGACCGCATCAAAATGTGTCAGTTCTCCACCAAAAGAGAATGAGAAACTGGTTCAAAGTGAACCATCGTTAATCACGAGATTATTTCTACAAATGATTCAATCAGAAGTTCATAACGTACCCCCCTGAACCCATAAAACATTACATATTTAAATTCAAAATGCTACACTTACCAGGAACATTACACCTTGAGGTTTCGGATTCATTCTTTTTGTAAAATCTGCCGTGCCTCGTTCAAATTACAAGTTGAGGAGGGACACACACAGAGCATGCCCAAGAAGAGTACCTATTTTGGTTGGTCATATTCAACATTGATAGCCATTTGCGGTCAGGCTCGTAGATAAAGTGGTAAGACAGGTGTACCTTAAAGCTCTGCACCCAAAATCGAATCCAGTGTGAGATGATCCAACCCCATACCCCATGACAAAAAACAAATTGATATCGATTCACCACCCATACAGACACAAATCGTTTGAGGGAGATAGTGGCTACACCTATATACGGTGAGCAATAGCTTTTATCGTCATTATTATTATAGGGTATGTAATGAAATAGCATCTACAGAATAATAGATGTCATTGAAGAGATAAAAGAGATGGACATGAAATGACATGTGACGGTCAAGATCCAAGTAGCTTGCACATGGCACCAAGCCATAATATCATCTTTAAAGAATTAGGTAATGTTGCATACATACACAACACTAGCGCACTACTCAACAGTCATTATGCTAACATTTTTGGTCCTCACTGCAACTTTAAATGGTCCAAATTCTAGGGATACCCTCACGTTACGTAGTACAAGTAACTTCTTCCTTCAAGAATTGCATCACGATATAATACAAACTTCTATAACTTGTGGTTAAAGACAGTTAGATATTTCATTTAAAGCACTTGCCTCAAACTGAGTTTACCAAATGGGTACCTGCATTTCCCATTCAAGGCATTTCTTAGGTTCACACAAACATAAGTAAAACGGGTACAGAGGGGCACACCCCTGCATCAAACTCGTAGCCAAAAAAATTGCTTTGGATACTTTCATTACGACACTCTGCTACAAACTTTACGCATAGCTGTTATTAAAATAGGACCACTGTTCACCTGGATACAGGTTACGGATCAATGAATTTGCTCCAGTTCAAACACAGCAGCTGTAAGAACGCTTTCATTGCACGATAAAAAATAAAGAATAAATAGTGAACCCTATATGCTCAAGCAGAAGAATTAAACAATAGATTTACTAAAAAAAATAAAATCAAAAAGCTATTTTTCTAAAGAAGAAAACAATATTCTCACATCCCAGCATCCAAAAAAAAAAAAAATGCCGTCTGTACTGTGATTGGTAGAGTTGGAACACACATCCAATGCTGAGTTAGGGATGAACTAACATGAATGATTCTCAATGTTACCCATGGAAAGCCAAAAGAAAAAAAGCCGCTAACATGGGAGAAAAGCCAGTTCGATGAAATATATGGACTCAAATCTATGAGCTAAGGCCATTGTATCATCTGAAGCATGCAATAAGTGAATCATGACAAAGGCACCAATACTCTTTGCAGGGCAGGGACATCCATGGCATTTGTGAAGGAAGAAGAGTTCCCCGTATAGATGGCATTCTGGCCAAGGAGAGAATAAAAAAACAAAATATACAAAAGAAATAGAAAAAATAAAGTTAATAAATAAACAAATAAAAATTAAACAATGAATCAGAGAAACAGGAAAGAGCATTAAAATCACAAAAATCATAAGTGTAACTTAGTACCAGGATGTCTTACCTTTGCCCAATGAGGATTCCACAAGCTACTGCAGAGATGGATGACCCAGAAACCCCAGAAAAACATTTTTGTAGTGAGGCAAGATAACTTTTCCTGAAATGTAATTCATCGAAGTTAGCACATAATGTTTGTACATGCAAAAATAAAGCGGTGGCATATAATGCAAATTGTTACTGCAACCAGGTTATAGCTTTCACAATCATGAAGAGGAAGAGACTCATATCACAATTGAAATTTCAATCAAGTCTTCAAATTTCATTTTCAAGAATTGTTTGTAAATGTCTGTCTATGATATGTTCAGTAAGCTTTTACCTTACTATGCAACCTGGCAGAGAGGAACTTACCACAAGAAAAATAAAGATTAGATCATGAGTCATGACTACCTCTTCACTACAATACACATCATCACAGATAATTCACACAAATATCATGTATCCAAATTCTTTATGTGAAAGCCCCCAGACTTTAATAGAGAAAGTCTACACATTTTGATAAAACATAACCTACACACTGACCACATTTTGATAAAACATAACCTAGAGACATCTCTTGGCAACCAAAAGGAAGAAAGAAACCAAAATCCCACAGAAGCATCCCTCTGATTCCACGAGTAATAGCTCCAGGCCTTACCTATGCTCAAATAGTTGCTGTGGAGAACTGAAACCAGAATACTACATTTTTCTCTGTTGAAGTCCTTTAGCTGCAATGCTTCCTTGGAAGAGGTCATTTCATCAGCAAAATCAGCCTTCGGAAGAATCAATACTATTACTCTGACAACCAAAAATTTCGAACCATATCCCAGAAGGGAATCTCCCTGGTCTCACCAACCAAAGAAATATCTTGATATAAGGTGTAGCATGAATTACTGAAATAGTGACTTCAATCAGTATACAGATGAGGTTAATGGTCGTGTCCACAATACTAAAGAATATATAGAAAACGGAAGTCGTCGGTAACAGAAGTAAAAGCGGTGTAAATAGAAGAGATCCAACAATATGTTGCTTCATAGTGTAGTCAAAACTATCCAACCTCTGACGAAGAGGGTTCCACTTCCGACCCCTGCCAAGAAGTTCAGCAACTCCATGAAAATAAGTGAAAAAGAAGAGCAAGCATGTAGTTGTGTATCTATAACAAATGTGTGTCAAGCAAACAAAGACCTCTTTGGTGAACAACTTAAATTGTCCAAAACCAATAATATGAGAAGGTTCCTTTTATAAAGCAAAGTGCATGTTTGGATTAGCTTTTTTGTGTTTAGAAAAGCTATTTTTGTGCAAAGAATAAGCAAAAAGAATAAGCAAAACCAAACACATGAGCAAAGACCACATTATGATATTCAATTCTCATTCCAATCACTTCCTTACATTTAAGACAATCATTTCAAAAGGAACCAGCAATTGGTACCTGAAAAGCCGCCACAAGGCTGCTAATGCTTGTATCTGTGACGAATATAGAAGTGAAATCAACCAATGAAGAGTTGAAACATGTAATGTTGCCAACACAATCATGTCTATAACAAAAGCAGCAGGTACAGTGAATCCACAAAGAATTCCTAAGATAGCAAGCCCTTGAATGATATAATTGAAGATGAAACCCACAAAGATCCAGAGTGTTGACCATATTTGGATTGCATTTAAAGAAACCATGCCAAGTACTCCTGCCAGCTCAGCATTCAACTTGAATCCTGCAGGGTTCCCCATTAACCAAACACACCCCAAGCGCAAAAATGTGTTTGCAAAGCCGTGGATAAAGTTCAAAACTGACAAACAAATGGATTCTGCATGAAATAACAGTGCCCAACCAACCAAGTTTCCCAGGAGAACATCAACAACCAAAGTTGACCACATGGAATGCCTATGCATTGCAGCTTTCTCTGCATATTCAACACATGATCGTGACCTTGCACACAAAAGAATGATGTTAAACATGAAGAAAATATAAAACCAATATCAAAAGATGCAGATGGTTAAGAACAGTGAATAATTGTCTCAATAAAGAAAAACTAAACATTTGCGTTTAGAAGGTACATTTAAATTGCAATCATAAAAAAATATCCACCATATGTAGAGGGCAATGCAAACTGAGAGAAGACAAAGAGGTAAACACCAATATATTGCCTATAATGTTGACGACATCAACCAAACAAAAAATAGTTTCTGACTAAACATATAGTCACATAGTGTACTGAAAACTAGGGTTGTTCATGGTTGAGTCCAGTTTGGTACTTTGGTTTGAGGCTGGACTCCGAACTAAACAATACTTCATGGGTCACAAATTTCAGAAAGCAGACCGAACCATGAGTTCTTAAGGAACCACTTGAACCAAAACACTATTCACGGTTTGGTTCAGTTTCAAACCACAGTTCTTTGGTGTTTCAAGTCCTAATAATACCTCGTCAATTCCTAATACACTCAAAAGGCACTGTCCAATAGCATTGCAACAACAAAAATAAATGCAATAGTCCAACATATATAAGCAATATAATGAGCCAACAACTTCAATAAATATTATATTTGTGACAACATATATAAATCTTGTGTGTAAAATATAGAAAAGGTTAGGGAGAGAAAGGGAGAAAAATCAAAGTAGAACAGGGGAAGGAATAGAAGATTAGGGGGAAGGAATGTATCTGAGGGAGAAACAGAACAGTGATGCTCAATTCAATCTGAAAATTCAAGTCAATAAATCTCCAAGTACGTAGCAATCCTGGAGTATGCAAACCTAATTTGATAACCAACTAACCACAAATCAGACAAGTCACATATTTTACCTAGAACTTCATATTACCTGAGATCATTCTCCTGAAGATAGATTGGCCAATATAATATCTGACAACAACGAATTTGGATATTTATCCATGCAGTCCTGAATAACTTTGCTGATGTCACATAGATCCATGATTCTGATTCATAACTAATATGTGTTCTGGAAAAACTGAAGAACAATATAGAACACAGTGGAGAACGAAGCCAAAAACTTGGAAAACAGATGCCCTATGATAACAAAAAACCTGAAAGGTCACAACATAGATCATCAGAGCTTGAATCAAGAGAGCAAGATATGGTGCATCAAAAAGTTGAAGTGGGTACATGGGAAATACGGAGAGTTGGCTCAAGGATCTCCTTGTAACCACATGTTGCTCAAAAATTCTTTTAGCAGCAGCTGTGCAATTAATTGCCAGAATAACTGTATCCTGAGGTGAAAAATGGAAAATGCATATTAGCAACTAGGCCAAAAATCTAGATACACAAAAATGAATATGGTAAATTTCATTACCAATTCAACGAGTTGCTGCTTTTTGTGAAGCTCATCCAACCACTTAGGCTTCTTAGTGGTAGTTTTCGCTTGCTCATATGAACCCAAATGACACAATGAGAAATGATGGGCACCATAAGAGGGTGTTTCATAAATTATTACCTACAATTGTTTAAACATCATATATATCTGTTTGAGAGAGGGGATAAAGGCCTTGACAAATGACAACTACTTGGAGAAAGGCAAGAAATAGAAGAAGCAATTATGACTTACATACGTGAACATCAAATTGTGACACAGTTAGTCCATTCCAATGAATGTGATGCAATTTTGGAAGCCCATGAATTCCTCTATCATTCTGTTGAGGAGAATCAAACATCAGCAGGACCCAATTACTTTTTCCAAGAAATGATTGGCTAACTTTCCTCAATGATCCATCTAATTTGAGGCAAACACAGCTCCTACAATCAATGTTCTCTCTGTAAACACTTTTACTTCCCTCTGCCCAATCATTGCCATGATCAGAGAACTTTTTTTTTATCATCTTCAGTTTCAGCCATCAAGCTACTACTACTAGGGTCAGTGGTACACAGACCAAGTACAGAGAACATTGACTTATCCTGTAGAATTACGGGCATGTTCCCATGAGTCTCATGAATGATCTCCTGATAGAAAGTAGCAGTTTATACTGTTAGCTATTCTCATTACACCAGACCATTACCAGAAGCCACCTAAGACAACTTGTATGAAAGAATCATTAGAAGACATAACTGAGATATTCCTGACCACTATCACTGTGGAACCAAGATTTTCATGACTTACACAAACAAATACACCATCATGTGCGAATTGGTACCCATCCAAAACCAATTTCTACATATCTTTTCCTACTAAGCGCTTTTTTTATTTTTTCCACTTATTTGCAAATATGTTGGCATAAATTTTTTTGCACATGGACCTAATATTTAGGTAAAAATAAATCACGATACTGATACCTAACTGGGTATTCTATTATGACTGCCAACAGGTAAAATATTGAACAATAACAAGCTCAAATGTATCATAAATCAAGAGTGAATATGGGCATAACATTTTACCCAAGGGTTCTAGAGGGGGACAAAAAACTTCTTCGATATTATATGCTATATGCAATACTTGTAAGTATAAATCAGGGAAAAAAATTTGCTCATGACCACATAAAATACCCATCAAGAATATTTGCATCTTCTCTCCTAAAAGGGGTAGACAATATCCATGCTTCCATAATTTATCTGCACCTATAATTCCCAAGGAATTCATTTTTATATTTTATTTGGTACAACAAGATAAATGAATATTTTATCATAAAAAAAAAAATTAGAATATATTAGGATTATAAGTCTTAGTGAGCTTAGGCTTGTACTAATACTAGCACTTAACCTAATCTAATTACTAGTATATATAGGACCATTAGGTTAGTAGTTTGTATCTCATATAATATCAACCTAATATATTATTGTCAGCCTCCATTCTCTTTTCTTCCCTTTTTCCTGCCAAAACCCTAAAATTTCAACAAAAATGAAAAAACTATAAAAATGAATAAGCTATAAAATGTACACAACTATGTGTGGTCTCAACTGGCATTTTGTCCACCCCTCCCACACAAAAAAAAATCAGGCATCACTAGTTATTGCAGCATTACTTTTCAACATGATTTTCCATACACTTCAATCAGAGAATGTGTTATTTTAATTTGGCAGTCAACATCTTCATATAATATTTCCAGCTGCCCTTAAAAAAACCAACAAAACTAACTCAAAAATGCAACAAGGCTGCCCAATCTCTCTGCATATCTTCAAGCAACCATGAGCAACACACCAACAAGAAGCCGAAAACACGATCCTATTTCACAACAACTTTGGGGGTAAAGAGACACCATAAAACAAGCAAACATTCCACTCCAACCAGGTGCACCAAGGGTCACAAACAATGCACATTGCCATAAAATTTTAGTATCCTTGTTTTTACCAAATCCTTTGTAACAAACCAACAAAAACTGTTCCAAATTAGAGGGACATGGCTAATAGCATGGGGTGCGCTAGCAGTGAGTGTGCTCCCTACTGTGCGTGTTGGAACTTGAGGGAAGTGAAAGTTGGATTTTGCACACATTAACTTGGCTCCTTGTCATGGTTTTACTTGTTTGCTTAGCATATGTTTAATGAATAACACAATTAAACGTAAATTAGAACTGGATAATTGAAAAAGGGATTGTGTTATCTCTGTCTGCGTATGTTTGTATGCTGTGCTTGGCTACAATATCCGTTGAAGTAGCTCGCTAGCCTCCCCTGCATTGGCTTTAGCATGGACATTATTTACCATGAGTGCTTTTTTTTTGCCCCTTACAAGGCAATAGTTATAGACTTATAGTTCTCCCTATTAGACAATTTGGATTAGCAATCGCAATGTTGTGTAAGCAGAGAAAGTACTCTCTTTCCTAGATATGTTTTCTCACTTTCTGTCTGTGATCTCAATGGGACAACTACATTACATATCAAGAAGAGAGTCAGAGGCTTCCTCTTTATGTCCATATTAGCCATCATAGAAAGCTCGTACACGAAACCCACTACTATGAGTGACACAAAATGGAGAAAATTATGCTCCAAATATTTTGGCATCTAATGAATCCAAATATTATAAAAATACTGATTATGCTAGCCCACAAAAAATAATCTATCATGTTTTTTCTACTCCTTATGGATTATGGTTTTGTTGGGAAAAGGGCAAGTAGGCAATGGTTATTTTCTTATAGGTATCTACGTTGGACTAGTAATTGCAATGTGTTAGCTCTCTTCTGTTCTATGGATATGGACTCCTTGTAGGAAGTAAGCTTACTCTCGATGCTAATACGGTGGGTGCATGGAAATCACTTTGTTGTTTTTTAGCTAATAGCAGTTTAAATTTGTCAAACATACGAATAAATTTGACAGTTAAAAATTGTCACATGGATCTTTTCTTCATCTTTCATCTTTTTCTAAGTAGTATCTTACACGCCACTCATAATCCTTACAAGATTAGTGGTGAATCATCCCAGCTAACTAAGATCTGCTAGAAAGTTGATAAGGATCATACGTATGCAACAAACAGATCACATCAATAGGCTTGCTTGGGAATGAGATCTCACTTCCTAGTTCAGTCTCCTTTATTTTATTTCCCTCTAGCTAAAAGCTTGATAATGATAAGCTGGTGTTCATGTTTGGAATGGAGCAGTATTTATGTTCATTAGGTCCCTGCTGTGAATAGTGGTAAGATCAGAGGCTTAGGTACATGTCACTGATGTTGTGAAATTGTTAGAAGGCACGCACTGTTACACCCTGCTATGTCCTTATGAATAAATGTAATGATCCTGTGGGAGTCTCTATTGATATGGGTCGTAGTGTATAAACTTCATTTATATTCACGGGGATAGAGCAAGCCTAACTCGGTTTGTTGAAAAAACAGGGTAGTGTCTACTCATGTGGGTGAATCAAATACAGAAAAGAAATAATAATTGACTGCGAATTGAGATTGGATCATTGAAGCTACCACACTGCCTGAGAAAGACAAATTGGTCTGTTGATAGAGCACCGACATGAAGGTTTTCTTTTGTAAAAGCTTATAAGCATAAATGAAAATCTATTTTTAAATTCGAATGATAATGTTATATTAGTCTCCTGAAATTGCATAACGTTGAACATGTATTTATAATTGTCTTAGTTAGACATTTTATCCCTCAAATTTCATTAATATATGGTTTCAATCTTTTTTTATTTCTTAAATAGTTACAGTTTTAATCCATCCATTATTCGTGCCACCCAAATGAGTGGCAGTCTCTGTGCCATGACGTGTTGCCACACTAGCACGTAAGAGAAACAAAATTGTAGCAAAAAAGATGAAAACAATCTGTATAATAGAAAGAAAAGACAGAACCCAATAGCATATGATTTATTGCTAAACGGGTTAAAATTTTTGTAAGACGAGTTATATTTGCAAATTTAAGTCCTATTAAAGAATATTTAATATTTTTTAAGAAGAGATGGACTTTTAATGAGGTTATATTTTATAAGAATTTAAAAAAAAAAGAAAAGAGAGGTGCAGGAAAATTCCAAATTTTTGTTTGCTTTGATACAGTAAAATGAGAAGAATTATAATTAAATTATTAATAAAATTAAAAAGATAAAATATGTGATTTTCATTTCTAATTTTATTATATTTTGAGACAACCTAAAAATTTTTATAATATATTCCATTTTAAAATGTTGAAAAATTCAAAGTTTGTGCTGTACTTGTATTCTTAGATTTAAACTTTGCTACTTTTTGTAAGTCATTTCCCAATTGTTAACCCAAGTTTAAATAATTCTTTTTATTTTTTTAATAAAAATGAGTTATTTACTTCAGAATAAACATTTTTTTTACTATTTTAACACCATATGTTTACAAATAAAAATATAATTTGTAGCCAAGCACAGCATACAAACATACACAGACAAAGATAACACAATCTTTTTTTCAATTATCCAGTTCTAATTTACATTTAATTGTGTTATTCATTAAACATATGCTAAGCAAACAAGTAAAACCAGGACTGAAGCCAAGTTAATGTGTGCAAAATCTAACTTTCACTTCTCTCAAGTTCCAACACACACAGTAGGGAGCACACTCACTGCTAGGATACCCAAAATGGGGCATCAACCAAGTTTTCAAGAAACAATAAAAATCCAATTCTAAGATAAAGGAAGGAAATGCTGTGAACCTAGAATCAGAGGGAAACAAGCATCAATCCAGATCCTTCACAACCTTAATTCCCATGCTATTAGTCGTGCCAATGATGGACTTTGAAATGGACTCCAGAGACATGTACTGGCAGTAAGGATCGGATTGTTTGACCTTCACGATCTTGTATACATGCTTGAGAGAGAGCGTGGAAGCCACCAAATGGCCACGGCGGCTGCTAGCAGACTCGACGCCGGCAGCTTTCTTGAGAAACCAGGTGACGGAGGGAGACTTGACGGTGAATTCGAAAATGTTGTCCTTGAAGGCTGTGATGGTCACCGCCATGGGTGTGTCCGGCTTGTACTTCTGGGTGCGTGCGTTGAAGTCCTTGCAGAAGGCCATTAGGTTCAGCCGGCACTAACCCAGTGCCGGCCCAACGGGCGGTGCAGGCTGCGCCCCTCCGGCCGGCACGGTCAGGCGGATGGTCGCTGCCACGGGTTTCTAGGTTAGGATCTCCTTTAGGGTGGACATGGTGGTAGCACTGGCTGGGACTTGCAGTGAGAGAAAGTAGCAGTTGGATCTGAGGGTTTGAGGTTTAACTTTGGGCCTTCCTTAGATGGACCTAGATCAGGAGTTAAATAGTCAACCATTAACGCACGAGAACAAAGAAAAGCAAAATCGCTTCCACACTTACCTTCAAACGGTAGAGGAGAGGAGCAAGAAGGTGATTCAACGATGCAGTAGTTGGGGGACGAGCAGCGAGACGACACAGTGGCTCGGTGAACGGCGGCACAGCGGTAGGTGGACGGCGGTACAACGGCAGGTGGAAGGCAGCACTTGTAGGGTTTTTTTGTGTTTCTAATGTTTCCTGAGTTATCTTACAATTTAATATATTTAAAAAATTATTCTCATACTTAAAAGACAAGTTTTCAATGGAACCACCGCATTATTAATTTGTCATTCCGAGACTTTCGGTGTGCAATTCACGGAGGAGGCTACTTTTGGAGCCGAATATCCCAGGAATATGCTTCTATTTTCATAGTGCATGTGCTTCTCATGCGTCAAACCACAAGGTCCTTTCCTTTCTTTTATAGAAAAAAAAAATTCAAATAATGAATTTGTAACAATTATACTTATTCGCGAGATTCTTTTCTAGAATAAGAACTTGGTACGCGATATAATATACTCCTTTATTCATGTAAAGAATATATGCTTTTTTGCTAAATAAAGAATATGCCTTAGCTTTTACTAATGTGCATTATTCGTATATCAAAAATTTCATTATATTACTTATTTTATATTAATATTTTTGTGCAGAGATAAAAAAAATTTGTGTGAGTAAGAATTTCAGACGTGCAGATGCAAGTTTCTTGTACATAAAATAAATTAATTTTTTACATAGAAATTGAAATGATACAAAAATTATACTAAAATTTTAATTTAGAAATAACATATTTATATGCTATTTTACATAAAGCGAAAAAAAAAGTATAAGTGAATTTTATAATCCAAAAATATTTGATGCATACTAAAACTTTTATATTAAACCTTCTACTATCTTGTTTTGGAAAAAAAAAAAAGATTCATGCACACTATTTTTTTCTATCATACCTCTTATACCTTTTTAATTAGAAACACAAAAGATAAAGAGAGAATACATTTAAAATGTCTACTTCTCTTATTTTATTACTCAAACAAGAAATAATATAAGAATGATGTAATAAAAATAATATATAAATAATATTATTAAAAAAACAGAACATGTTAAAATATGTTTTTTTTATTTTATCATAAAAAAAGTTAAAGATAATATAATAAAAGTGATGTATAAATAATATTAATATTTTATAATATATCTAAATCTTTAGCCTAATAATAATATTAAATAAGAAATCAGAACCCACCAACACCATCTTCACCATAGTATTAATTGTGCACAGTTTCTAGAGTCGAAAGAAGAATGAATGAGGACCATGAATTTCATTAAAAGATCTTGCAAGCTCTTGATGGGTCAAGGACTCATGGGTGGCTGGCAGTAGCGTGACACGTACCAAAACTAACCGAAAATAAAATCATGGGTGAAGGGCCAACCTACCTATCCAATTTCCATAGTGTCTGCTTATCGTGCACGAAAAGTGGACAAATTTTGCTTTTGGATGACGCAAGCTGAGGGACCAATCTTGTGCTGGATTCAAAGAGTAATACTATGATTAATTATGTATAAAAAGTCAATTATCTTCTTCTCAATTATTAAATTATATTTAAATTTATACAAAACTCACATTGATATTTTTTTTTTCATAAAATTATATTAATTATAAACGCAACTAGCATTCTTGTTTAAAGGAAGTTGCCAATACCAAGTTTTTTTAGGTAGATACAGCAAATGATATGTTCGACCGATATAATGTATGTTTAAAATAATTTATTTTTTAAAAAAATGTTATTTTTTTAAAAAAAAATTATTAAAATTTTAATTATAAATTATTTTAATCATGAAAAAAACTAATTCAAATATATAAGTAAACATATCAAACAAACGGATCCATTTGACTCTGGTTTTTAGTCATTCAATAAAGCAATAAGCTTGTTAAAAGCTGACTTGGCTAAAAAATTGTTAAACCGACTAAAATATCATGAAAAAAAATTAAACCGGTTTGGTTGTTTTTTTTATTATTAGGTTAGTTTAACCGGACAAAAGGATAGGATATTAAAATTTGGACTCGACCGGCAAAATTAAATCCAGCTAATAGACCGGTCCAACATTTGCGCATAGGTGAGTAAGTGGACTTAGGAGCAGGGGTGGGGTAGTCTCCCAAAGTTAGAAGTTAGTTACATGTATGCAATATACATAATTTTTTAGGTGAGCTTTTTTTAAGAATCTGTTTGGTTTACCGGAGTAAAAAGAAATTAAACATAAAATTTATGTAAAAAAAATTTATCCCTCTAATTTTAAGGTCACACCAAATTGATTGAAAAAAATTAGTCTTAAAAAATTTTATGATATAACATTTTCATTTAAAATTTATTAATTTCGCTGTGGATGTGTTGGGTAGTGATGGAAATTCACAACGAGAGAGGTGTGAGGAATGGTTAGAGAGGGCGATGCTGTGACATATATTAAAGGGACTTTGCGAAGGAACATATTTTGGTTTTGTTGACAGAAGAGGGGTTAAGAGAAAATGAAGAAAAAAAATAAAGTTATCACATGTGGTGTGGTCAGAGAACAAACCTCGTTATACTAAGTATACGTTGGGATAGTTAGAGTGGAGTGGTTAATAATGGAGTAGAGTGATAAAAAAGACTCAACTCATTATTTAATAATTTTTTAAGTAATAGAGTGAAATGATTAAGAAAGGGAATTCAAACCATTTCATATCACTCAAACTCTCAAATTTTTATACCTTTTAATTTGAGAGATTTGGGATGGAGTGATTTCTTCTTCTATTTCTTTAAATAGTCATTTACTTTTTTCACTCTTATAACTCTAATCATGAAGAAAAAATAAAAATTCAAAAGATAATATTAAAAATTAATTTGTAACACACTCCACTCTATTAATAACTATTGTAACTTTTAAGTAATGGAACAAATTCTCTTCCATTCACTTATTAAAATTTCTAAACAATAAAATGATATTAATTTACAAAGTCACTCCACTCTATTATAAATCACTCCACTCTTTTTAAAACTTCTAAACATAGCCTAACAAAATAGGAAATACTCACTTAACCAACGTTTTATACAATAAATCAGTTCAATTTACCCAAATGTTTGCTTTACAATATCTGAAGTCTAGAATTTCATTGGATCTTTTTATTATACATTGAAGCGTGTGCCATTCTGTTTGGGTTGAAAATCATTTCTACACTTGAAGGCGAAACTGCCGCCATATGCTCTCAGATAAAAGAAATTAAGCCCCTAAATTGAAAAATAACTCATGGTGAGATAACATCCGAAATGCCCAGCGTGAGAAAACCCGCAAGTGCTGCCTTCCACCTGCCGCTGCGCCGCCGTCCACCAAGCCACTATGCCATCTCGCTGCTCGTCCCCCAACTGCTACGTCGATGAATCGCATTCTTGCTCCTCTCCTCTGCCGTTTGAAGGTAAGTGTGGAAGCGATTTTGCTTTTCTTTGTTCTCGTACGTTAATGGTTGACTATTTAACTCCTGATCTAGGTCCATCTAAGGAAGGCCCAAAGTTAAACCTCAAACCCTCAGATCCAGCTGCTGCTTTCTCTCACTGCATGTCCCAACCAGTGCCACCACCATGTCCACCCTGAAGGAGATCCTAACCCGACAACCTGTGGCAGCGACCATCCACCTGACCGTGCCCGCCGAAGGGGCGCGGCCTGCACCCCCTGTTGGGCCGGCACTGGGCCAGTACCAGCTGAACCTAATGGCCTTCTGCAAGGACTTCAACACACGCACCCAGAAGTACAAGCCGGACACACCTATGGCGGTGACCATCACAGCCTTCAAGGACAACATGGTGTGCATGAATCTTTTTTTTTTCCAAAACAAGATAGTAAAAGGTTTAATATAAAAGTTTTAGTATGCATCAAACATTTTTGGATTATAAAATTCACTTGCACTTTTTTTTTCGCTTTATGTAACATAGCATACAAATATGTTATTTGTAAATTAAAATTTTAGTACAATTTTTCTATCATTTCAATTTCTACATAAAAAATTAATTAATTTTATGTACAAGAAACTTGCATATGCACGTCTAAAATTCATACTTACAAAAAAAAATTTATCTCTGCACCAAAATATTAATATAAAATAAGTAATGTAATGAATTTTTGATATACGAATAATGCACATTAGTAAAAGCTAAGGCATATTCTTTATTTAGCAAGAAAGCATATTCTTTTCATGAATAAAGGAGAATATTATATCGCATATTCTAGAAAAGAATCTCGCGAATAAGCACAACTGTTACAAATTCATTATTTGAATTTTTTTTTCTATAAAAGAAAGGAAAGAACCTCGTGGTTTGATGCATGAGATGCACATGCACCATGAAAATATAAGCATATTCCTGGGATATTTGGTTCCAGAAGTAGCCTCCTCCGTGAATTGGCCGAAAGTATCGGAATGACTAATTGAGAATGCGGTGGTTCCATTGAAAACTCTTTTCTTTTAAGAAAGTATGAGAATAATTTTTTTAAATATATTAAAATGTAAGATAACTCAAATAACATCAAAAACACAGAAACCCTGCAAGTGCCGCCTTCCACCTGCCGCTACGCCGCCGTCCACCTGTCGCTGCGCCGCCGTCCACCAAGCCACTGTGCCATCCCACGGCTCATCCCCCAACTGCAACGTTGTTGAATCGCTTTCTTACTCCTCTCCTTTGCCGTTTGAAGGGAAGTGTGGAAGCGATTTTGCTTTTCTTTGTTCTCGTGCGTTAATGGTTGACTATTTAACTCCTGATCTAGGTCCATCTAAGGAAGGCCCAAAGTTAAACCTCAAACCCTCAGATCTAGCTGCTGCTTTCTGTCACTGCAAGTCGCAATCAGTGCTACCACCATGTCCACCCTGAAGGAGATCCTAACCCGGCGACCCGTGGCAGCGACCATCCGTCGGACTGTGCCGGCCGAAAAGGCGCGGCCTGCACCCCCTGTTGGGCTGGCACTGGGTCAGTGACGTGAACTGTCGAACTCACTCAAATTAACCAGGCTTATAAAGAAATTTGTAATATAGGACAACCTGGATCGTCTCCCAAGGATTTTTGCATAGAACTAAATCACTCAATTAAAAACAAAACAATAAATAGGGGGGGTTTTAATTCGATTAAAATTAAAGCAAGAGAAAATTAATGCAAGAGATAAAACGAAATTAACAATTTAAAAGCAATCAACCAACCCAGAATTGAGGTTTCAAGGACATCCGTCATTGGACAAAGAATTACTGAATCTCGTGGTTGACCCTAAACAAATCGGAATCCCTACATTCATATAGGAACCCTCTCTACTAGACAATCACCTAGCATTTAATCAAACTCTTGGCGTGTTCACCCATGCCATCGCACAGTGTTCACTTCAACCTGTTTTGATTTTAAGTCCCTTGGGTTAATCAACCTAAATATTAAATCTAACATTTAATCCCTTCCCCTAGATGATCAAAATACAGAAATCATAAACAAACCTCATGGACAAACCTCATCCGCTCGGATTCAACGTACACAATCGTGTTGCTCAATTCGAGTAAAGGGGGAAGAAAAACGGATTCAGTTCATGGAGAGCACGAGTCCTCTGGATTCAACAGCAAAATCCTCAACTCATGGGTTGATTAAATGGAAAGTTAGCCTATCATGGCTGGGAAAAAAATAGAAAACGAAAAGGAAAGAAAAAGAAGAACAAGATGAAGAAGATGAGAGAAAAGAGAAGAGGTGTAGATCTGAAATTTCTCCAAAATCAAAAGCTGTTGTTCATGTTACCCTAATATGCTATTTAAACCTAAAACTAAACAGGGTCAGGGCTCCAAAACTGGCCCAATTAAAAACATAACTAATGGCTTTGGTCCCATGTAATTTGGACTCCTAATTACAAAGTTAAGCCCAATTAACTAAACATAGCTCCAGAATTTTGTGACTGACTTTGGCTCCAATTTTGACTGCCTTCTTGTCCGAATTTGGCCTTCAAGCTTATAATACCATTTGTAGCTCTTTGAGTTATCTGCAAAACGAAACAAGAATGAGGTTAATCGGATACCTATAACAAAAGTTATGATCAAAATACTGGAACAGTGTAAATTTGAAAAAATAGCACGAAAATGAATTAAATCCAATTAAAAGCCCAAAGCCCAATTTAGACCAAAAATCATTAATTACACACTAAACAGCCCTAAAATCATTAATCAAATGCAACAATTAAGTGTGATAAAATTCAATTATCAAATGCCCCCACACTTATCCTTTTGCACTCCTGGGAAAAATTAAAAACTCAAAACAAAACTAAAGAAATGATAAAACAAAAATAAAGACTAAAAGATAAACCTCTCCTTTCTAACAACTGTAAAGAATGCAAAACTTGAATAAGGAACACAAAATTTCAAAAGATCAACCAATCATGACAGAAATTTCTTCGTCTTAAATTATAAAATATGGCAATCTCAATTGATGATGCTAATCACGCAAAATGGCCTCTCAAGGTATGCTCTCAATCAATCTCTCAAGTGTATAGGGTAGCAAGTGTATCACTCAAATTCCACTCAAGAAAATTGCCCTACCATAAGCTTGCTCAAATTCTACTTCTCCACTACTCAAAACACATGCTTGCACAAATCAAGAGGACTTATTATTCATGGTTGTAATGGGCTTTTGAGCTTCTTCAAGTTTTAAGAAAGCAGAATTTACTTCTGCCTCATGATGACAACTTAAGTGGTGGATTAAATGATGTTTTCTGTTTGGCTTTTGCTCGTTTTTACATCGCTAAACGCTTGCACGCGTGCGATTACGAGAAAATATCCAATTAAAAAAAGCCATGAATTCAAAAGACTTGAAGAAGGGTTGGTGATGCCCCTGGGAACAACCGCCTATTGGTCCCACCCACGGCCCATCTGACCCTTCTTCGCCTTCGGGTTCTCCAGTTGGGGACCTTAATCCTCCTATCGACATCCCAGCCGCTTGATCAATAGATTCACCCATTGATTCCAATGAATATAGGCGACTTTTATTTCTCATTCAACAAATCCATCTTTGTTTATTGCTGCTCACTCTCAGTTTTTCTTATTCTTATTTATTTTGTTACTAAAATGGAGGAGAATCATACCCAATGCTTGGCAATCCTTGGTAGAGTTTTATGATTTTCGTGCCGAACCTTGGTAAACGAACAAATAGGTGGTCTTTCCGGAAATGTTAAACAACGGTTTTTCCCTTGCATCTCGGTCCACTTTTACTTTTTCGTTCTTTTGTAATCCCCAGGGTATGATACCTTATAGCTTCACAGTTACAAGTCATTTTCTCATTACTTTGGGTCTCTCATTTTCTATTTTTATTGGCATTACTATAGTGGGATTTCAAAGAAATGGGCTTCATTTTTTAAGCTTCTCATTACCCGCAGGAGTCCCACTGCCGTTAGCACCTTTTTTAGTACTCCTTGAGCTAATCCCTCATTGTTTTCGCGCATTAAGCTCAGGAATACGTTTATTTGCTAATATGATGGCCGGTCATAGTTCAGTAAAGATTTTAAGTGGGTCCGCTTGGACTATGCTATGTATGAATGATCTTTTATATTTCATAGGAGATCTTGGTCCTTTATTTATAGTTCTTGCATTAACCGGTCTGGAATTAGGTGTAGCTATATCACAAGCTCATGTTTCTACGATCTCAATCTGTATTTACTTGAATGATGCTACAAATCTCCATCAAACTTGCTTGTTATTTATTTATAATTGAACAAAAGCGAGGAGCGAGCCAAAGAGCGAGTGAGGTCTACTCCACGTAGGCCAAGTCTTGCCTAAGCTCTTTAACCAGTTCCTCAAGGACAGGAAAAAAGATAGATAGATTAAATTAGATTACACTCCTATCAGTGCAACGGCCGCTTTCTCCCCCACCTGGCTGCTCAATCTAAACCATTAGGGGTGAGGAAGATTGATCAAACTCCCCAAGGGGATAGGAACGTACTGAATCAACAGGCAGGCAGACAGGACTTTAGCGAACGAGCAATCGAACATTCCCGCTAATCACTCGTACTCCTCCTAGCTCATGATTCAGTCTGTGGTCACGGAGCTATGTAATACCTCTGTACTAAAGTACCTGGTCCTTTACTTGACCAAGGGAAAATCCCTAAGAAATGTGCCGAGCAGAATAGCAGCATCATGCTTTAATAAGGATGTTAAGCTAGCTCGATCGCAGGAAATGATGGAAAGGTTGAAGCCCCAGTGGCAAGAAAAGGTAACGGATGGAAGATAGATAGAACGAGGTGACATTGGAACTGGCAGTCAAGTAATCAAGCTACTGCCCTTCCTTGGGCTATGAGGGATAGGAGCCCTTCTTCTCGAGCCAGGAGCCTGCCTTTGGATGGGCGGGAATGAATGATAGAGCACAGGCAAGGCATAAGTCCAAAAGAAGCACGGGAATCTGGGACTTGAATGGGCATGCTAGAATAAGTCCTTTCGATCCTCAGAAAGGAGTCTGCGCTCGCCCATCTCTTTTTATTGATTCTCGCTAAAGGATCGGGTACTTTGATTGGTATTAAAGTAAAGTGTTCTATTCCTTCGATCAAGTAACCCCAACCAGTGCAAGCGAGTAAACTAAACTACCGGCATGGGCGGATAGGCCCTTTCCCTACTAATTCTAATCATGAATGGAATCGGTGCGCCTATCAACCGTAGGGATTGGGTGCGGGGCTAAGACCGGATGTGCAAGAGAGACTGGGCTTGGGTATACCAAATGATAGAAGGAAGCCTGACTTTACTCATAAATCCATTAAAAGATATAGCCGATCGCATCTCTCTTTCTATTGATTGTAATTCAAAGTCAAGGTTCTATGCTTGTTCACTAGAATAAGGGAAAATTACTCGACCATAGGGTGACGAAGGAAGCTTGTTAGAATTAGAAAAGGAAGTCACTGAATCAAGTCCCATTTGATAGTTAACCCCCATCATCCATCAATGGAGGAAGGCGTTAAGGTAACCTCAAACCCAGTTGATGAAGGAAGGCATCTCACCAAGGCCTTAGCGCATGCTGCCCACATGAGCACAGAAGGAGGCCAATGTTGTAATAGCAATGAAGATGGGCAAGCCCTCATCCCCCAAATACCGAGTCCTAGCCGCCTCTGTATCTATCTCCCTGTGCTTCTAAGGTGACCAAGCCCACTTAGGAAGAGAAAGTCAGCGAATGGTTCCATGGCAACATCAATCGCATTAGGAAGAGCAAGTGCCTTCCATTTTATCACCTTGGGGATCTTAGCCTGACCGGCCTAATGCACCCCTTGGGCCTTGATCGATCCCAGGAGCTAAAGACAAGAATAAGGAAGATGAATGCCAGCCCTCTTAAACTTAAACTATCCCACATACGATAAGGAGATGTATACGATAGCGCTGACTTGGAGGCACTATTTGTTCGGGAAGGAGACGCTTTACGAATAGGCCACTCTGATCAACAAAGTCCTTCAGTATCTACAGATGCAGTCCAAGCTTCAGGTTTCGAGGGCAAGGCGAATCCTTTCTTTTGGCCCATGGCGATTCTAATAATTTTTTATCCTCATTCGATCACTTGCGCTAACCCTGATTCTCCTCTTTCCTTTCCCTGGTTCGTTAAATAGAGTAGGGGGCTCTAGCTTTACTTTAGCTTGAAGAGGAAACGAGTTTTCGTTCTGATCTGCTCCGGGGGTTGCTTCGGTTAGTTACAGGGGTGGTCAGTAGGTAGTTTCGATTCTAGCTCTGGAGAAGCGAACTTCAATCACAAAGATTTCACTACACTACTTATTACGTTTACGTCAAACATTCCTATTTCTACTTCTTACTCTCGCACGGATAGAGATGGAGGTCGGGATTCCCTTTCTCAAGGCAGCACCGCGGCAATTCAATGAGCGAGACTTGCACTCAATAGTAGAACAATGAAAGCAGTAGTGGCACTCCCCATACTTAGATGGTCCGGGCCTGTGAGCTCCATGCAAATTCGCCTTTCAAAGTTGCAAAACACAATCCCTAGCGTAAGTCGCAATCAACTTGATGCATTTTGTTGGACTAATGAGTATAGGACGTAATTAGAGGTGGTGGGCGCCTATATACCACTTCAAACGGTGTTTGTTTGGTTGCCGAATGATAAGTGGTATTGTACCACTATTCTGCCCATGGTAACCAACGTACCCATTCCCTTGGTCTATCGCTTGTAAAGCATCCCAGGTAGTTCTCTAAGCACCGGTTAACCACCTCCCTCACAGTTTGCATGAGATTCCACTTATTCTATGTCATTTTAAGCCTTAGGTAGTTGTTCCTCCAGCAGTTCTGTTCTTGGTCTGATAGTCTTGTTAACGCTTTATAATCTACTTTCTTTCTTGTACAGATCTTCCTTGCCTTTCCTTTCCTTTCCTTTCCTTCCTCGTCCAGTGACGGATTTGCTCCCTCTTTCAGTAAGTCTTCTTCTTTAGTAAGAAGAGTACTGCCTAAAGCAATGTGAGTTAAAGTGTCTATATGGGAACCGGCCGTAAACTCCTTTTCTGGTGTAGATCCCCTTCCTTATGAATCAGTTCCCCGGGTACAAGGAATGAGTGCTCCTAATGTCTTTTCTCTGTTTCGGTATTGATCTGAGCACTCGTGTAACTACTAATAAAGCTCGAGGGACCTTTCTTTCTGAGTTATTGGCTACCGGTGTTACTTCTCTTGGTCAGGTCTAAAGGTCTAAGGGGTAGCCCTTTTCTTACTCTTCAACTCCCGGTAATTTCTTCCTTTTTCTATCGAAAGAGAGTGAGTGCAAAACCTTAAGGGGTCGTGAGCGAGCAATGAATCAGGCATCGGTCGTTCCAGCGGTAGAGTCCTTCGGATGTTGAATGGTCTGGTCAACTCGTTCCGTTTCCTGTGTAGAAAGGAAGTAACCCGTGGGTATCTTCTATTGATTAACGAACTGGGAATCAGAGCTCGCTCTTCCTTTCCTTGTGAATATGGCTACTTTACTAGGCTATTTTTCGCATCGAAGAAAGTAAGGACGTTGTAGAAGGGCACTCTCACTCTATCTTTCTACCAAGCCAACCAGTGTAGGCAAGGGTAGGTCCCCCATTCGTCACCTTTACACCGACCTATATTCATGAAGTGAAGGTAGCTAGAAGCTTCAAGGACGAGGCTCTTAGGCAAGCGCGGAACTTCAAGTCAGCGGGTGAATGGCAAAGATCAGAGGGAGTTGAGTTCCGAACCTCGTAGGCCGGGAATGCCATCAAGAACCCCTTTCCTCTCGGTGTCAGTGTCAGCCAAGTTAGCATCGGCTTCCCCAAAGCCATCATTTTCAGCTGATTGACATTGATGAGTGATCCACTGATCCAACAGTCTTTAGTGGTAGTTCTCAAAGGAGAAGGGATCTGAGGTACTAAGTAGCTATGGAATGAAGGCGAACTAAAAGCTTTCTCCCATTCTCCTTCGATTCGTGACGTGATTAGCCGGAACAGTCGATTGATCTGATCTACTCATATCAGAGTACCGCGCCAATGTCGTTTAAGACAGCTGAGTTTGACAGACTCTGTACGGGAAGAAGGGCGGGGACACTCATTATATTATTAATCACAGGTATGAGTTTTAGGGCGACGGGCCTACGCCTACTATGAGAAGTGCCCATCCTTCTCTCAGGTATTCTTTCGACCCGTCTAAAAAAAGAAAAAAAAAAAAAACTTGACCTTTTTAAAGACATCCCTCGAGCTCCGCAGCTTTAACACCGGATGGAAGTACGGTCAGATGAATAGAACCAATACTCTCTCAGCGACTATAGGCCGGTTGACGGCAAGGAAGGAAGTGAAGTTTTCCCCTATCCTGTATGATTTATAAAAGTAGGGTCTGTAGGCAGAATAGCTGCCCTAGGCAAAAGACTCCGAAATCAGTCTTATAGATTGAAGGGGTGCCTTGATTTTGAACTGACGAAGTAGTCGGAAATTATAAAAATGGGGAGAGCGATGTAGAGCCTCTTCCAAATTCCTTAATGTAGGGTCTTGCTTTTATATATCACTGCGTTAGACGGTTCCTTGGGTACTCTCCTCGCCCAGCGCAAAAGGGAAGGAGAACGCACTATACTACTTGAGTCGGACCCTAGTTGAAGCAGAATGAAAGTACACTCCAATAGATAAAACAAAGATGTCTAGCTCTCATGTTCGCCTGACAAAAGCTTAGGCATTATCTGTTAGAGTACACAAAAAGTAGATCATCTCCAGGGGCGGATCCCTTCAAGTACATTATGTCTCGGCCAACTCTATCCTCCGGCACCTCAAGCAGCCACAGCCGCATTAGCCTTTCTTGTTTGAGCTTCCCGCGCTTACTGGATTGACAGACTGGCTTGTTTACCTTTTCTTCCTTCTGCTTGTGTGCTTTCCCTAGGAAAATGGAATCATTCTAGCTCTCCTCTACTTCAACCACTAAGCGCTTCGCCCCTTTCCTCTTTCTTTGCTGCATAGATGAGATTGGCTTTGGCTCCAGCTTGGTCAATGACTCCGCGATGATTAGTAAGATAGGATCCAATCTCTTCGGGATCCTCTGTCCGTGTAAAGGAAGGGTAAAACAAAAGATCTTACGATAGGCAAGCTACGCACCGTCCCATTAATTAGACACTTATATATAAATAAAAAAAATATATATATTTGTCTTATATTTGAATTGGAGTCAACTTGTTCAGTAAATAGCAGCATCGTGGAAAGTCACCTATACTAGAAACCCACCTAAGTTTATTGTATATGGGATCCACTATTTGCCATGCAAACTAGAATGCTTAAAGGCTTTTTTTTTTTTTATAAGGGATCGCTACATTTCCGTATCGCTCATGATCTATATATAACTAGGGGAATCTTTACAAATCTTATCCTTTTTTCACAGCGGTTATTGAAAATCCACGCTAAGCAACTGGTCTTTTTCTGTGTCAATTAGAAGCCGTGGATCGGGAGGTTCAAGCGGTACTTCCTGAGACTTTTACTTTTCTTTGAAGCATTAAGCATTCTCAAAGGGAGCTTTGAATGTTTTGTGCTTCTCTATTTTATATTTTTTTTACAAACAGTCGACAATCGGAATTAATTTCTTTCTTCCCAGAGAGCATCGTTCAAGCTTCAAAGTTTTTCAGCATTTGCAAAACGCTTGTCCATTGCTTCTCGAGTTTGTCATCAACCAGATCAAAGGAATTGCTTCTTTTGCCTGGAGCCTCCTTCGGTGTGTAGCACCACAACAAAATCTCCTGATGATCAAATTGCTTATAAAGCAACTCAACTTGGTCCACTACCTCAGCTTCTTCTTCAAGCTGTCCCACTCGGCCTGTACCTTCTTCGTGCTTGAATGAGTTCTTTAAAAAGAAAAAGTTCTGTTTTACGCTTTCTCTGGCGAGAGTTGAGCTTTAACATGCATTCTTCCAATCATTAGCAGGAATTTTGAACTTCAAGGCCACTTGCTTGGGACTGCTGATCCTAAAACTAGGACTTTTTTTATTGGAAATAATGAAAAAAATTAAATCCTGCTTCTGCACAGGATAGATAGCTCTTTCAAGGCAATTAATTAGTCACAATCTAAGCATTTCTGAGTGATGGACAGCATAGCAGACTTGGACTGTGAGCTAATGAGAATGAGGCTTGAAAAGATTTCAGAATTGAGTAGGCCCTAAAGGTGGAAATATATAGCCTCTAGCAGAAGGGTTTCACTTTCACGATAAAAAGTACGGTCAATAAAAGACAGTAAGTATATAAATTGAGATAGATGATTTAGTTAGATTAAACTAAAGTAGTGGAAAAAGAAGGAAATTTGATGGAGTTCAACTTTATTGACAGAAAGAGGGGAACCAAGAGTCCGTTTTCAATTCGACCGTTTATCCTTCCCCATGTCCAACAAGATTTTTGCAAAGATATAAAAGAGGATTACCCTCCTTCAACGCATCTGTCCCCTGAATACTATTGTTGCCAAAAGACAAACCAGTACCAATGGCTTCACTTCAAGCCCAGAATCTTTCATTCAATCAGGAAAAAAGCCAAAGCTAGATTACCTAAACATGACCTTCTGTTGATTGGGCAAAGTTCAATATCTCCTTTGTAAAGATGTAGCTTGAATTCCCAGAGACTTGAGGTTTTTAGCATTTAATATCACAGTTTTGCTCATAGACCTGGAGAAAATGGGAACATTCGCAGAGAAGTCTTATTTCATGTTGAAATCCGGTTCATATAATTTACTCTATAGGGATGAGCCCAATAGAATATGACCATAAACAATAAAAAAATACCCATTCCAATCTTTGGCTTCCTAGGGGTTAGCCTTATCTCTTTAGTTAGGGATGACAATACTCTTTCGAAAGGAGTTTTCCCCTAGTGAAGTAAGTTTGTGAAGGAGGTTCGCCTCGTGAGGCTTGCTAAAACTGGTTGGGAATTCAACAATAATTGTACCGTATAAATCAGATACAAAGACAAATCGATCTAGAACGAGCTAGGGCTCCTCTTAATAAATTTCCCTTTAAGAGCTTGACGAACACGAAAGAGAATGATGTGAAAGAATAAGAGGAGAAGCATGGGGAACTGCCCTGAAATCCTAAAGTTAGATCAATCAGCTCTTAGGGCAAGGACAAAAAAAAAAGAAAAATCGAATAATGTATCTTATTAAACAACAGTTCTTGCCTTCAAAGCTGGATGTAATTCAGGAAGTAACAATCAATAAAGACAAGCAAGAACCTTAACCGATAGGGGTGAATCTTTTTTCCAGCTACATATCTCTGTCTCCTTGGCTCGCTACAAGTATTCTCGTTCCTTCCTTTTTAACAATCCTTCCTTCCCTATGAGACAGCCAGGAAACTAGGGTCTCTTTCTTGACCATATTCTACCACGAGCGTGATCTAGGTTAAAGAGAAGTCCTATATCCATGCCAAGTATTCTCTCCGATCTGGGATGAAGAAGGTCGATTATCCACTTCAAAAGCCAGCCTCAGAAGCAGAAGAACGAACTTGTGCCTCGAGTCTTAGCCTGGCCCTATTCGGACATTGTCCGGTTGAGGATGCTATTCCTGGTTCTCAAAGGGACGAAAACCGCTTCCCCTTCGCGCAACCTTTCTCTTCTCTACTTCTGGGAGAGAAGAAACTGTGCTACTATTTCCTAGATCTAGACAGTGGGGACCATGATCGACGGGCCGGGGGCCGCCCAAGTATCATCTTCTTTCTGGAGGCCTAATTGCTTGCTGAAATAAAGTAATTCAACTTGTGGTCCGGGGCCAAAACCCTTCAACAGATAAATGGGCTACTAAAGGCGTAAAGGCTCTACTTATTGAAGTTCAGCTTTCGCGTAGCATGGTGGGTGGGCGAAGGTCTCTTCTCTCTTCAAGTCTTAAAGGTAGTTGTTCAGATTGTTCAATTTCACCTTAGCTCCAAGCCGTCTTATCTATAAAGCCAATAGCAAGACGCTAGCAAGCCCACCTCTAATCCAGCAAGCATGTGAAGGTGGGAATAGATTCAAGCGATCGGGCGGCGGCTAATGCTCGGCTTGGTGCTGAGTTCTGACCGGTGCCTGCTCGGCTGCATGGCATTGACCCTGTTGGGGGCCTTACTATACTCCTTAATTTAGGGGGGAAGTCAAAGGAAGATAGATCAGATGATCTTTCAGCGGTCCCCGGCCGTCAGTATCATGTCCCCACGTCTCAGCATCTAGAAGAATAGCTAGGCATCAGTTTGAGTTCGAGATCGAGACCCAGAAGTAGAGATAGAGGCAAAGGTTGCAGCAGAAGGGAGAGACGGTTCAATACCCGATTTGAGAACCAGGTAACCTAGCATCCTCACCCAGTTAGCACAAATGTCCAAGAAGAATAGGGCCAAGGATAAGAGTCGGAGGCCACAAGTTCGTCAGTGAGGGATTCTTCGAAGGACAAGCGATATCCAGAGAAGAGGGATAGGTCAAACTCCTCTTCATCCCAGATCGGAGAAGAATACCATTGGTCATGGGCCAGATAGGACAACCTCTTTAACTTCTAGATCACGCTCGTGGTAGAAGAGGTGGTCAAGAAAGAGACCCTAGTTTCAGGCAAGGGTTCTCAACCACGGGAGAGGAAGGATTGTAATAAAAGGAAGGAACGAGTTACATACTTGTAGCGAGCCAAGGAGAAGGGAGAGAGGATTGTAGGGTGGAAAAAAGGTATGCACAAGGCTATCTGAGTTCACAGGTGTCCTTGCTTGTCTCTTGATTGATTGTTACTTCCTGAATTACATCCATCCTTGCTTTGAAGGCAAGTTTGAACTTGTTTGTTTAATAAGATATCATTATTCGATTTTTCTTTTTATTTTGTCCTTGCCCTAAAGCTGATTGATCTAACTTTAGGATTTCGAGGGCAGTTCCCCATGCTTCTGCTCTCTTATTCTTTCACTTATTCTGCTTTCGTCGTTCGTCCTTTAACGCTCTAACAAGGAAATTTATTAACCCCCAGGTTAGCTCTCATAGGGCTCGGCTACTAGAGCTCGAGGTTTTCTTTCGTCTATAAGGTGATTTATATCCGCTCGTCTTGCATTATTCGTTGAATTCCTCAACCTTAGTTTTGAGCACTAGAAGGCTCACGAGTGGTTGATTCTCTCCTTGCACTAACTTACCTTTCACTAGGGGAAAAATATCCTTTCGAAGTAGTAAGTCATCTCCTAACTAAAGATGATAAGGCTGAGGTTAACCCTCTAGCCGAAGCCAGATGATTGGTTCAATGGGTATTTTTTTTTATGGTTTATGGTTCATATTCTGGATTGGGCTCATCCCTATCCCTAGAGTAATCTATTAATAGGATGAACCGGATTTTCAACATGAAATGAAAGATTGACTTCTCTGCGAATGTTCCCATTTTGATTCGCAGGTCTATGAGCAAGATCTGTGATATTTAAATTACTAAAAACCTGGGAAAGTCTCTGGGAATTCAAGTGCTACATCAGAGGGTTACAAAGGAGACTTTGCTAAAGATACTCCCACTTGACCCAATCAACAGTCTTCTCAAGGTCATGTTTACGGCCATAACTCTAGCTTTGGCTTTGGATTTCCTGATTGAATGAAGAATTTCTTGGGCTATGAAGTGAAGCCATTGTCACTGGTTTGTCTTTTGGGCAACAAACTAGTATTCAGGGGACCCAGAATGCGTTGAAGGAGGGGTCAATCCTCTTTGTTATATCTTTGGCAAAAATCTTGTATAGGACATGGGTGAAGGGATAAACGGTCTGAATTGATAAACGGACTCTTGGTTCCCCTCTTTCTGTCAATAAAGTGAACTTCCATCAAATTTCCTTCTTTTTTCCACTACTTTAGTTTAATCTAACTAAATCATCTATCTCATTTATATACCTTATCTTTCTTTTATTGACCGTACTTTTTATCGTGAAAGTGAAACCCCTGTCTGTAGAGGTTATATATTATCCACCTTTAGGGCCTACTCAATTCTGAAATCTTTTTTCAGAGCCCTCATTCTCATTTAGCTCACAGTCCAGTCCTGCTAATGCTGTCCATCAGCTCAAGAAATTGCTTATGATGGTGACTAATTAATTTGCCTTTGAAAGAGCTATCTGATCCTGTGCATGAAGCAGGATTTAATTTTTTTCATTATTTCCAAATAAAAAAAAGTCCTAGTTTTAGGATGAGCAGTCCCAAGGCATAGTGGCCTTGAAGTTCAAAATTCCTGCTAATGATTGGAAGAATGCAATGCTTAATGCTCAACTCTCGCCAGAGAAAGCGTAAAACAGAACCTTTTTCTTTTTAAAGAACTCATTCAAGCACGAAGAAGGGTACAAGGCCGAGTGGGACAGCTTGAAGAAGAAGCTGAGGTAGTGGACCAAGTTGAGTTGCTTTATAAGCAATTTGATCCCATCAGGAGAGATTTTGTTGTGGCTGCTACACACCGGAAGGAGGCCTCCAGGCAAAAGAAGCAATTCCTTTGATCTGGTTGATGAACAAACTCGAGAAGCAATGGACAAGCGTTTGCAAATGCCTGAAAGAACTTTGAAGCTTGAACGATTGGCTGCTCGATGGGAAGAAAGAAAATCTTAATTTCCCGATTGTCGACTGTTTTGTAAAAAAAATATAAAATAGGAGAAGCACAAACATTCAAAGCTCCCTTTGAAGAACTGCTTAATGCTTCAAAGAAAGTAAAAGTCTCAGGAAGTACCGCTTGAACCTCCAGATCCACGGGCTTCTTAATTGACACAGAAAAGAAGACCAGTTGCTTAGCGTGGATTTTCATAACCCTGCTGTGAAAAAAGAGGATAAGATTTGTAAAAAGATTCCCTAGTTAGTATATAGATCATGAGCGATACGGAAATGTAGCGATTCCCTTATAAAAAAAAGAAAAAGCCTTTAAGCATTCTAGTTTGCATGGTCAAATAGTGGATCCCATATACAATAAACTTAGGTGGGTTTCTAGTATAGGTGACTTTCCACGATGCTGCTATTTACTGAACAAGTTTGACTCCAATTCAAATATAAGACAAATATATATATTTTTTTTATTTATATATAAGTGTCTAATTAATGGGACGGTGCGTAGCTTGCCTATCGTAAGATCTTTTGTTTACCCTTCCTTTACACGGACAGAGGATCCCGAAGAGATTGGATCCTATCTTACTAATCATCGCGGAGTCATTGACCAAGCTGGAGCCAAAGCCAATCTCATCTATTGCAGCAAAGAAAGAGGAAAGGGGCGAAGCGCTTAGTGGTTGAAGTAGAGGAGAGCTAGAATGATTCCATTTTCCTAGGGAAAGCACACAAGCAGGAAGGAAGAAAAGGTAAACAAGCCAGTCTGTCAATCCAGTAAGCGCGGGAAGCTCAAACAAGAAAGGCTAATGCGGCTGTGGCTGCTTGAGGTGCCGGAGGATAGAGTTGGCCGAGACATAATGTACTTGAAGGGATCCGCCCTGGAGATGATCTACTTTTTTGTGTACTCTAACAGATAATGCCTAAGCTTTTGTCAGGCGAACATGAGAGCTAGACATCTTTGTTTTATCTATTGGAGTGTACTTTCATTCTGCTTCAACTAGGGTCCGACTCAAGTAGTATAGTGCGTTCTCCTTCCCTTTTGCGCTGGGCGAGGAGAGTACCCAAGGAACCGTCTAACGCAGTGATATATAAAAGCAAGACCCTACATTAAGGAATTTGGAAGAGGCTCTACATCGCTCTCCCCATTTTTATAATTTCCGACTACTTCGTCAGTTCAAAATCAAGGCACCCCTTCAATCTATAAGACTGATTTCGGAGTCTTTTGCCTAGGGCAGCTATTCTGCCTACAGACCCTACTTTTATAAATCATACAGGATAGGGGAAAACTTCACTTCCTTCCTTGCCGTCAACCGGCCTATAGTCGCTGAGAGAGTATTGGTTCTATTCATCTGACCGTACTTCCATCCGGTGTTAAAGCTGCGGAGCTCGAGGGATGTCTTTAAAAAGGTCAAGTTTTTTTTTTTTTCTTTTTTTAGACGGGTCGAAAGAATACCTGAGAGAAGGATGGGCACTTCTCATAGTAGGCGTAGGCCCGTCGCCCTAAAACTCATACCTGTGATTAATAATATAATGAGTGTCCCCGCCCTTCTTCCCGTACAGAGTCTGTCAAACTCAGCTGTCTTAAACGACATTGGCGCGGTACTCTGATATGAGTAGATCAGATCAATCGACTGTTCCGGCTAATCACGTCACGAATCGAAGGAGAATGGGAGAAAGCTTTTAGTTCGCCTTCATTCCATAGCTACTTAGTACCTCAGATCCCTTCTCCTTTGAGAACTACCACTAAAGACTGTTGGATCAGTGGATCACTCATCAATGTCATCAGCTGAAAATGATGGCTTTGGGGAAGCCGATGCTAACTTGGCTGACACTGACACCGAGAGGAAAGGGGTTCTTGATGGCATTCCCGGCCTACGAGGTTCGGAACTCAACTCCCTCTGATCTTTGCCATTCACCCGCTGACTTGAAGTTCCGCGCTTGCCTAAGAGCCTCGTCCTTGAAGCTTCTAGCTACCTTCACTTCATGAATATAGGTCGGTGTAAAGGTGACGAATGGGGGACCTACCCTTGCCTACACTGGTTGGCTTGGTAGAAAGATAGAGTGAGAGTGCCCTTCTACAACGTCCTTACTTTCTTCGATGCGAAAAATAGCCTAGTAAAGTAGCCATATTCACAAGGAAAGGAAGAGCGAGCTCTGATTCCCAGTTCGTTAATCAATAGAAGATACCCACGGGTTACTTCCTTTCTACACAGGAACGGAACGAGTTGACCAGACCATTCAACATCCGAAGGACTCTACCGCTGGAACGACCGATGCCTGATTCATTGCTCGCTCACGACCCCTTAAGGTTTGCACTCACTCTCTTTCGATAGAAAAAGGAAGAAATTACCGGGAGTTGAAGAGTAAGAAAAGGGCTACCCCTTAGACCTTTAGACCTGACCAAGAGAAGTAACACCGGTAGCCAATAACTCAGAAAGAAAGGTCCCTCGAGCTTTATTAGTAGTTACACGAGTGCTCAGATCAATACCGAAACAGAGAAAAGACATTAGGAGCACTCATTCCTTGTACCCGGGGAACTGATTCATAAGGAAGGGGATCTACACCAGAAAAGGAGTTTACGGCCGGTTCCCATATAGACACTTTAACTCACATTGCTTTAGGCAGTACTCTTCTTACTAAAGAAGAAGACTTACTGAAAGAGGGAGCAAATCCGTCACTGGACGAGGAAGGAAAGGAAAGGAAAGGAAAGGCAAGGAAGATCTGTACAAGAAAGAAAGTAGATTATAAAGCGTTAACAAGACTATCAGACCAAGAACAGAACTGCTGGAGGAACAACTACCTAAGGCTTAAAATGACATAGAATAAGTGGAATCTCATGCAAACTGTGAGGGAGGTGGTTAACCGGTGCTTAGAGAACTACCTGGGATGCTTTACAAGCGATAGACCAAGGGAATGGGTACGTTGGTTACCATGGGCAGAATAGTGGTACAATACCACTTATCATTCGGCAACCAAACAAACACCGTTTGAAGTGGTATATAGGCGCCCACCACCTCTAATTACGTCCTATACTCATTAGTCCAACAAAATGCATCAAGTTGATTGCGACTTACGCTAGGGATTGTGTTTTGCAACTTTGAAAGGCGAATTTGCATGGAGCTCACAGGCCCGGACCATCTAAGTATGGGGAGTGCCACTACTGCTTTCATTGTTCTACTATTGAGTGCAAGTCTCGCTCATTGAATTGCCGCGGTGCTGCCTTGAGAAAGGGAATCCCGACCTCCATCTCTATCCGTGCGAGAGTAAGAAGTAGAAATAGGAATGTTTGACGTAAACGTAATAAGTAGTGTAGTGAAATCTTTGTGATTGAAGTTCGCTTCTCCAGAGCTAGAATCGAAACTACCTACTGACCACCCCTGTAACTAACCGAAGCAACCCCCGGAGCAGATCAGAACGAAAACTCGTTTCCTCTTCAAGCTAAAGTAAAGCTAGAGCCCCCTACTCTATTTAACGAACCAGGGAAAGGAAAGAGGAGAATCAGGGTTAGCGCAAGTGATCGAATGAGGATAAAAAATTATTAGAATCGCCATGGGCCAAAAGAAAGGATTCGCCTTGCCCTCGAAACCTGAAGCTTGGACTGCATCTGTAGATACTGAAGGACTTTGTTGATCAGAGTGGCCTATTCGTAAAGCGTCTCCTTCCCGAACAAATAGTGCCTCCAAGTCAGCGCTATCGTATACATCTCCTTATCGTATGTGGGATAGTTTAAGTTTAAGAGGGCTGGCATTCATCTTCCTTATTCTTGTCTTTAGCTCCTGGGATCGATCAAGGCCCAAGGGGTGCATTAGGCCGGTCAGGCTAAGATCCCCAAGGTGATAAAATGGAAGGCACTTGCTCTTCCTAATGCGATTGATGTTGCCATGGAACCATTCGCTGACTTTCTCTTCCTAAGTGGGCTTGGTCACCTTAGAAGCACAGGGAGATAGATACAGAGGCGGCTAGGACTCGGTATTTGGGGGATGAGGGCTTGCCCATCTTCATTGCTATTACAACATTGGCCTCCTTCTGTGCTCATGTGGGCAGCATGCGCTAAGGCCTTGGTGAGATGCCTTCCTTCATCAACTGGGTTTGAGGTTACCTTAACGCCTTCCTCCATTGATGGATGATGGGGGTTAACTATCAAATGGGACTTGATTCAGTGACTTCCTTTTCTAATTCTAACAAGCTTCCTTCGTCACCCTATGGTCGAGTAATTTTCCCTTATTCTAGTGAACAAGCATAGAACCTTGACTTTGAATTACAATCAATAGAAAGAGAGATGCGATCGGCTATATCTTTTAATGGATTTATGAGTAAAGTCAGGCTTCCTTCTATCATTTGGTATACCCAAGCCCAGTCTCTCTTGCACATCCGGTCTTAGCCCCGCACCCAATCCCTACGGTTGATAGGCGCACCGATTCCATTCATGATTAGAATTAGTAGGGAAAGGGCCTATCCGCCCATGCCGGTAGTTTAGTTTACTCGCTTGCACTGGTTGGGGTTACTTGATCGAAGGAATAGAACACTTTACTTTAATACCAATCAAAGTACCCGATCCTTTAGCGAGAATCAATAAAAAGAGATGGGCGAGCGCAGACTCCTTTCTGAGGATCGAAAGGACTTATTCTAGCATGCCCATTCAAGTCCCAGATTCCCGTGCTTCTTTTGGACTTATGCCTTGCCTGTGCTCTATCATTCATTCCCGCCCATCCAAAGGCAGGCTCCTGGCTCGAGAAGAAGGGCTCCTATCCCTCATAGCCCAAGGAAGGGCAGTAGCTTGATTACTTGACTGCCAGTTCCAATGTCACCTCGTTCTATCTATCTTCCATCCGTCCGTTACCTTTTCTTGCCACTGGGGCTTCAACCTTTCCATCATTTCCTGCGATCGAGCTAGCTTAACATCCTTATTAAAGCATGATGCTGCTATTCTGCTCGGCACATTTCTTAGGGATTTTCCCTTGGTCAAGTAAAGGACCAGGTACTTTAGTACAGAGGTATTACATAGCTCCGTGACCACAGACTGAATCATGAGCTAGGAGGAGTACGAGTGATTAGCGGGAATGTTCGATTGCTCGTTCGCTAAAGTCCTGTCTGCCTGCCTGTTGATTCAGTACGTTCCTATCCCCTTGGGGAGTTTGATCAATCTTCCTCACCCCTAATGGTTTAGATTGAGCAGCCAGGTGGGGGAGAAAGCGGCCGTTGCACTGATAGGAGTGTAATCTAATTTAATCTATCTATCTTTTTTCCTGTCCTTGAGGAACTGGTTAAAGAGCTTAGGCAAGACTTGGCCTACGTGGAGTAGACCTCACTCGCTCTTTGGCTCGCTCCTCGCTTTTGTTCAATTATAAATAAATAACAAGCAAGTTTGATGGAGATTTGTAGCATCATTCAAGTAAATACAGATTGAGATCGTAGAAACATGAGCTTGTGATATAGCTACACCTAATTCCAGACCGGTTAATGCAAGAACTATAAATAAAGGACCAAGATCTCCTATGAAATATAAAAGATCATTCATACATAGCATAGTCCAAGCGGACCCACTTAAAATCTTTACTGAACTATGACCGGCCATCATATTAGCAAATAAACGTATTCCTGAGCTTAATGCGCGAAAACAATGAGGGATTAGCTCAAGGAGTACTAAAAAAGGTGCTAACGGCAGTGGGACTCCTGCGGGTAATGAGAAGCTTAAAAAATGAAGCCCATTTCTTTGAAATCCCACTATAGTAATGCCAATAAAAATAGAAAATGAGAGACCCAAAGTAATGAGAAAATGACTTGTAACTGTGAAGCTATAAGGTATCATACCCTGGGGATTACAAAAGAACGAAAAAGTAAAAGTGACCGAGATGCAAGGGAAAAACCGTTGTTTAACATTTCCGGAAAGACCACCTATTTGTTCGTTTACCAGGTTCGGCACGAAATCATAAATAAGCTCTACCAAGGATTGCCAAGCATTGGGTACTGACTTTCCTCCTCCATTTTTAGTAACAAAATAAATAAGAAGTAAGACCAAACTGAGAGTGAGCAGCATAAACAAAGATGGATTTGTGAATGAGAAATAAAAGTCGCCTATATTCATTGGAATCAATGGGTGAATCTCAAATTGATCAAGCGGGCTGGGGATGTCGATAGGAGGATTAAGGTCCCCAACTGGAGAACCCGAAGGCGAAGAAGGGTCAGATGGGCCGTGGGTGGGACCAATAGGCGGTTGTTCCCACGGGGCTATCACCAACCCTTCTTCCCAAGTTCTTTTGAATGTCATAGGCTTTTTTAATTGGATATTTATCTCGATAATCCGCGACGCGTGCAAAGCGTTTACGCCGATGTAAAAACAGAAGCAAAAGCCAAACAGAAAAACTATACATTTATATCCACCACTTAAGTTGTTCATCATGACGGCGAGTAAAGTTAAAATTCTGCTTTACTTAAAGCAATGAGGAAAGACTTGTCGGAAATAGCCGGTTGGTTGATCCGGAAATGCATGGGAGAAAGAAAGATGCACAAAAGAAAGGATTGAAGAGCTTAGTGTGAAACTAAGGATAAGGAAGAAGGGCGACTTAAAGCAATCAAAGAGAATGAGTCAGAAAATTAAATTAAAATGAGTTCTCATTCTCGTAACACTCCAAGACGATGCCCCCAATTCGGATTCGAACCGATTAAGCCTATTTCTTAGGGCTTCAAGAGCGTGACTCTTCTTTATATTTATATATATATACACCATTTTCAGTCTACTTTTCCACAAGGCATGCAAGCGAGGAGGGCTAGCCTATGTGGCATACCTTTCATCCGCTACTTTCTTCTCTTATGAAATTGAGAGTTACAGGGGCAGACCACTAGAGTGACTTTCTCTTATATAAGGGAGACCGCCAAAGGAAACTTCTTCAACTATGGCAATTCTTGGTCCCAGCTAAACAAGATAAAGAGCATCTATCCTAGCTGCGGTAATGCCGATTCCAAGACCTGTTTCAAGCTTTCAAGCAGAAAGGCAGACGGGATGATCATTATAATACGATGATAGCACCTAATTTGCAAGAAAAGCTTTCCTTTCCCTGCTATGCTCTT
>NSJW01000284.1:0-224159 GCA_019955255.1 Castanospermum australe | reverse complement strand
TGTTCTGGAATTTGATAGTTCTCAGTTCTTAATTAATATCAAATGTCAGATATGACCTGTACTTCAAATTCTTCTTTGGTTTTTGAACAGGTAGGAAGTGGATTCCTTGGTTGGGACCAGATGATCAAGGTATGTACTTCCTCGACCTATTTAGGGAATTGGGCAATTTAGTAAGATTATGTTTGGATTGAGAAGAATATAAGAAAAGAAAATATATTTTATTTGAACTTTTTAAATAAATATTCTCTTTTTCTTTTCACTCTTCTTCATTTTTCTCTAATTCAAACTTATATTAAAAAACAGTCTTAATTGACATTTGGAATGAGATTACCATCTAAACTATGTTGGTGGCATATCTACAGATTATGCGGGACAGGGACAAACAGGGGCTTGAGTTTTGGAATTTAGGAAAAAAATTATGAAATTAAATATTTTTCTTTGTCATTTATAAGGAATACTAGCCATTTATATTATGACTTAAAGAAAAAATTAAAAAAGTCTTCATTAACTTAACCCAAGTTGATAACTCTTTACAAGTTGTTTATCCAAATTTTATAAGAAACTAATGTGAAACGGTTCTAATGTCAATATGAGAAATCTTGAGCATCGATTATTATGAAGAAACAGTAAATGAGATGGCAGAGACCTATGAATAAGATAACTATAGCACAACTGTACAACAGAAAAGCTTATCATATTGTGAGAGGCTGCAACAATAATATATTCTGTGAATTGTTTATAAAAAAAATATCATGTGAATTAATTTTGATTCATTATGAATTTAATAATTTTTTATATAATTATTTTAATTTTGTATTGATAATTGACATATTATTAAAATACTTTAAATATATAATAATTAATTAAAAAATTAAATAATTTTAATAATATTTTAATAATATAAAAGTTTTATATTAACAATAATTAAAATTAAACTCTACGACAATTTGGAATTTGCCTATAAATGAAATGCACTCCTTGGTCATTGTCTTTTTTTTTTTTTTCTCTTTCTTTCTTGTATTTTATTAGGACCTTACGTTTATGTTTAGAAGTTTAGAAGAAATAAAAAAAAATAAAAAAGCAAAAAAACCAAAGAAAATGGGAGATTAGTTAATAAATTTTCTTCCTCCTTTGAAATGCGAAATGGTTTTAGCCCTTTAGGTATATTCTAATTCGTTGCAATGAAATTGTGCCATATTGGTTGAACAGGGCCAATAATTGATATACCACCACCAGAGGCAGAGCCAATTTTGGTTCCAGGACCCGCAGAGAGGGGGGAGAGATTGGAAATTCTTAAAAGCATTGTGTATGGTGGTCTGACCGAAATATTAGCAAGCCTTAGTGTTGTGACATCTGCCGCAAGTGCTGATGCTACCACTTGTACTCTCTCTCTCTCCATCCTTATTTTTGCTTTTGAAACGTATTAATTATGTAGTAATAATATTTAAGCACCAAAATTTTATATTATTTTTTTATACATATAATGTGATAAATTTTTAATCATAACTTACTCTCTTTTCTTTTTCTTTTTGTGATTAAAAATTTATCACATTATAAATATAAAAAATAATATGAAATTCTTTGTGTAAATATCATTAACCATTAATTATATTTGAAAGAACTATGTTATCATCTAAAGAAAGAAAGGGTTGCATACAAACTAATGGGATTAGCAATATGTACTAGTATCTTTCCACAGTAACAGAAATTGATGCACAACATAAATTTGGTAGTGATGATGCTATGCTACTTATAGTTAAAATAATTTGTTAAATATTTATTAATTGTTATTTTTTGCAATTAATATTTAAGGTTTAAAAAATAAAACTAATAATAATAAATAAATGTTTAACAAATTTATTTTGAGTAGTACCTTAAAAAAAAGAAGATACAAGTAATTTTCGTTTGGCAATCTTACAATGTTTTATGATGATCATATTCTTCGTTTTAATGGCAAAGTTAATAGTACTATTTTCTAAGGCACATGTATGCCTAACAAGGAATATGAGGAATTAATAATATGCTTTGGCAACAGTTTATTTTTAAGAAAAAAAAATCGTTTTTAGGCAAAAAGCTTTTTTTAATAAAAGTTTAATTATAAACTATTTTAAATATAAAATAAATTAATTTAAACATATACTAGTTTAATTGCATTAATTGCATAACACATAAGACATGCCAATCAATTCATTGACCCGACTAATGCTAATGGTATATTTACCAATTTGTATTTGCAGTGAACATTGTTGCTCTGGCTATTGCAAACCTGATCGGTGGACTTTTCGTGCTGGTTCATAATGTGAGTTACGTTCAAAATATTGCCTCTTTCCTTTCCCCATCCTATTTCTTTACATGACAATTCATTAATCGTTTTGGTACTTCTGTTCAACCTAAAACTACAAGCAAAACATATTAGAGTTTTTATTTTTAAATCACAATGCGTCAAATTCAAGAATAATTACAAATTCAAATTGACCATAAAAGCTGTGAGTGAATGAAGCCCAAAAATGACTTTATCTGCTAAATGACTGTTATCTGCTTTTATACTTAGGACTCCCATATAGTACAATTTCCAAACTTCTAATGTTCTTGTTTTAAGATTAATTACCAGTTAGAAGAAAGATATATAAACTCTTGACCACAAGTCCTTTTCTATTTTCTTTTTTAGTTTTACAATTAATTTATCTCGTTTCTGAGCATTTAAATGACACTAATGATTCCAACAAGTCCTTATTATTGAGGAAAAAAATAGTATATAGTCAGAACTTTTTTTATCAAAATTTTTGACAAAATAATTTGACATATTTTTTTATCCTTAGATTAGTGAGTGATTTCCACTACTTAATTTCTTCTAATAAACCTCTTTTATTTCCCTGAATTTTGTAAAAAAATTTAGTTATTTTGTTTTTTGCTATGTAGCATTACTCTTATAGAGAACTTACATTTTGGTAATATATTCTCTAGTAGAAATAGAAATCCCAATGCCTTTACAGGATATCTTTAGGTCTTTACATAAAAGTTGAATTCTCTAAAATGTAGGTACACTTTACAGAAAAAAATACAAGTAAATATTAATCTTTAATTCAAAAATTGAATAATTTTTTTAATAAATTCATAATTGATTATCTAAGTGCTTATATTTTATCCAATCCTTGACCATTATTTTCTTAATTAATGATTATAAATAATGCACTTGACTTTAATTAAATTATAGGAATATTAGTAATTATATATCCTCATAAATAATCTTAATAATCTACTTAATAAAAAAAAATTAAATGAAAAAAAATATTTAATATCTTGAAATCAAAAATTCATTTAATACTTTCTTTATTTATTTATTAAGAGGATGATTATAGGAAGATACAGAATTATTATATTTCTTGCATTTAAAAAAACTGAATACATATATATATTCAGCTTAGAGAACTGAAAGGTGAGCAACCCAGAGCTAGAGAAGAGGACAATCAAACAGATGCACCAGTAGTAGTGGATCGATATTCTGAGTTACTGGGGCACAAGGATAACTTCGTTCTGCATGCCTTCTTTGCCATCTTATCATTTCTTATATTTGGGTTGGTGCCACCAGCAGTATATGGCTTCGCATTTCGTGAGAGTGACGACAAGGATCTCAAGCTTGCAGCAGTTGCAGGTGGCTTCTGTGCTGTGCATCACACTGCTTGCCATAGCCAAATCCTACACCCAGAGACCCAACAATGTTGGGACGTACCTCAAAGCAGTGCTCTTCTATCTTACCACTGGAGCACTGGCCTCGCTGCTTACTTACGTTGCTGGTGCACTGATGAAGAGGCTCGTGGACTACCTTGGATGGTTTGAGCCAAGACCAAGCTTTGGCTTGCCCCTTCTTCCTGAGATGAAGTGTAGATGAACCCAGATGGGGTTCCTACTGATTTGGATAGAAGTTTGTATATGCTTCATTGACTGAAGCATTGTTAATTTGTTTTGATCATGCTTTCATTCTCAACTTCATTTGTTGCTTTTCCTTCAATTTTTAGGTTTGTTGGGAACATTACTTCTGTTTGATGTAAGTCCGAATAAAAAATGTTATTGTTACACTTCATTCCTGTACCTACCCGAAATGGTAAAAGAGAAAGAGAGAACTCACTTTGCCTTCATTTTTTCTTTTGGACTGCGCTCTTTTTTACATTTATAAAAAATATATGTAAAAGAAAAAGTGTAAGAATAACGATGCTAAAGTTGAATATTGTATTGGCATAGGATTTCAAGGGTTCCAGTTTAGCACATGACTCGAAGCATGAATTAATTTGATATTGGTTCTACATAAAAATAAACTAATAAGCCAATCAATGATTAAAAGGGCCAAGCTCAATTAGCCCAGTTGTGTAATGACAGTGACAACTTATAAGAAGTTCGTAAATTTGGATCATCAACTATATAACAATTAATCTGACCTAGAAACATGGCTAGCTGTTACACGGCATGTCATGTAGGTGAGAAATTATTGCATCTCCTGGAGTGGCACGAAAATTATATTATATTTATTTACATTTTGACATCTAGGGTTGGCATTTTATCTCTGATTAGTAGCTTCGAACAGTATAATAGTAAGGGTATTATGTAAATTTGTGTCAGGATGAAAATATTACCTCCTCTTTATCGAAACTGATACTCCAATTACGCTCTCGTGCATGAGCCTTTTATACGTGCCCTCCCTGTTTTTGCCAATGATTCCTTCACTCACAGATCCTAGAAATAGTGTTAAATGGAAGTTAGATTGTTCTTAGAATCTGCAGTTTTTCTTTGTTTGTATCATTGAAGGAGGGATAAGTGACACGGTAGGTTTACAAATTCAGACTCAGCAGCAAGAGATATTTCTTTGTCTTGTGTAAAAAACAATGAACACTCAAAATGCTTCATCCCTTTAAATAATAAGGAGAATAAAAATCAAAAATTGTTTTCAATTTCTTGACTGAAAAATAAAATGGTACTTTCCTTTATCCTTGAATGATTTAAGTTTGTGACAGCTGTATATGTTATGCAGTAAATATGTTTTCATCATTCTTGTTTTATTCATGATGAGCAGTTATGTTGTGGCCTTAGAATGTTCTGGTATCTAAAATGTTCAACTAATTCATAGGTTCTGCTGTTGACTATGCAAATGAATTTTCTGGACTCAAAGGTGGAGGCCTAGACCAAAGAGCAATTTGATGTCAGAACAGAGAATCTTGACATCCAGGTGAATGCTGAAATCATCCTCCAAAATGGGGATACTGGGAAGGGCATAATTTTACCTGTTTCTGATCCTCCTATTCCTGAGGGATCCACTTCTTTCAACACTGTAACAACTGAAATTGGAGGAGTTGGCACGAATGAAAGAAAATGAGCTAGAAAGGCATGAATTATACTTGGAAAGTGTGTTTCAGAAACCCCCAACACATGGATTCTACTGTCCCAATTGTAAAGCTTGTATCCAAACGGTCTTAATTCAAAAGGGAGATCAAGGGGAACAGATTACTGCTCCTGCTCAACCTCTGCAACCAACGGATACAATAAGATGCTCCTCATGCTTCAGTTTCCTCATTCCAATAGGTAGTCTTTAAATAGTTTTTTGTTCTTAGTTGATCTATAATATCAAAGATGACTTAGACTGCAAATTCTTCTTTGGTTTTGAACAGGCAGGTTGTTGTTCCCTGGTTTGGTGTCTAGTATTGAGGATGGAGATGGAGCACCATATGAGCAAGGTAAATATATTACCTGAATCTATTTGACTAGTTGGGCAATCTAAAGACACACACACAGCAAATATCAAATTAAGTAGTCTTTTCTCTCATTCATAAGAAATGTGTCCTTATGAAGGTAACCCATGTTAATAAACTTTGGTAAGTTGTTATTTCTAACAATGTTCACTTTAAAGAATTACAAGTAAATGCAAATATATAAATTACTTGAGAAACTATCATTTCGTGTCAGTAAGATGTTAGTTCAAGATTTAAATTGTGAAAATATAGTGTCGTGAACTTAGATTGCGATGATTTCCTTCCAACATAATGCTTTTTTGATAGCATCTATTGTTTAATGTCTCCTCAAAGTTTAACTGATATCACTGTCAACTCTTTGCATGTGAAATCAATTAATCAGTGACTGATACAATCAAATAACTACAACGAAGGAAGTGGTCAAACACTTGAAGGTGCATCACAATATCCACTAGCACCAGATCAATCTGTACCGAAAAGTCCCTCAAAACTGGCCGTTGACATTGCAGATGATTCAGCAAAACAAATCCAGCAGCATAACATCAATGGGGCACATGAAGTAGCCAGTGAAGTAGAAGATAAAATCAAAGGCACTGGCAGTCCTAACTCTAGGGACAGTTTCCTTTAATAATTACAAACTATATACAACAAAATTACAACTTTTCTAACAATCCCACATTGTTCCTTACTTGATCTGCAGGTCTTGGAAGTATTCTCAATATGACATTGCAAGGTTCATCAGGTCACTTGAGTGTAATCTCACAAGACCACCGAAATGGTCAAGCATCATCAGCAAAGAAACCTTTGGGACCTGATTGGGCACCGATTCCTGATTCTTCTGATCCCTTTTTGCCCAAAAAACCTGAGATTGACTCTTCAGAAAAGGGTCATTGGGGAATTATAGCTACCAGTTCTGAGGCCGCTATACCCAAACAACCTGTTATTGACTTTCAGGACAAGTTACAAGAGCAGCCACAGTTTCTCCAGGTTACAGTGGATGGAGACACAGTAAGTGCTATAAAATCTTGTCATGCGAGCAAAATATGAGTAAATTCACTAAATTGCATTGGCAGTATATTTTGAAAGAAAACAGCCCCTGGAGGGTTCAACTTATGGGTTGATAATAGGAACTCATCTTCTTTCAATCTTTATCTTTGTGATAATTGTGCTTCTTTCACAGATGACATTATAGACGATATGCCACAAAATTCAATATCTAATCTCTTTTCATAAAAAAACGTTTATTTATAGTTGTCTGTATTCCATTTTTCGCTAAGTAGTATTAATCGAACGCCTCTAAAGTGAGTCACAATATTGTGCATGTGTATGTCATAAATGGCTGCCTACTGTTGTTTGACCAATCAATGAACATTTGTAGCTTTGGCATGGATATTAAGAAACATTAACTCAGTTGGCAAGTATCTATGAATAAGATAACTAGAGTTCAATGAATATAATAGCAATGATGCTAGCTGATCATATTGTGAGGGGCATTTACTTGCAACAATAATGTATTATATTGTGAAGACAACAATTCAGCATTCTGAAAAATAATTTTTTCACCTTTTCCTGCAGTATGTAAAATGCACTCATTATTACTATTTTATCTACTGTAGTGTATATCATTGGGAACTTAATACTTCATGCTACTTTGAAACTAAATGTGCCTGCTTAAATTTCACTTTTTTTCTTTTGGGCAAAATGACTAATGTATGCTTCTGTGTTGATTTGAATTTGTTAAGTACAACCTGGAAAGAATAAGAAACTGGAGACGAATCCAACAGGAGAGAGAGAAAATTTTATATTACCAATAGTAGATATTCTTCTGCAAGCCATCTGTTAGTAATTACAATTAGTAATTTGGAACATTTTTCACAAGTCACAACTCAATCCTCTAAGTATATATCTTATGTTGATTTTTTATTTTGAGGAAATATTCAATCTAATTTATTGCAACGAAATGACGTGGTACATTTGCTGAGCAGGGCCAGCTGAACCAGAAGTTCAGCCTGAAAGGACACCACTTATTCCTCGTACAGAACCACTTTGGTTCAAGAACCAGCAAGTAGCAAGCCATTGGAAATTCTGAAAAGCATTGTATATGGTGGCTTGACTGAATCATTAGCAAGCCTCAGTGTGGTGACATCTGCAGCAAGTGCTGACGCTACCACATGTAAGACTTAAAACTTTACTTTGCATTTCATCCCATTTTTCTTTCTTTACTTTTGCTTATGAAATCATCAATATTGAACAAGACTATAAAGATGATTTACAAAGGGTTATCCAAACTGAAGCTATTGGTCTCAACTATGAAGATATTTTACAAAGGCATTGATGCATAAATTTGATAATTTTAATCCTGCTACTTTTGATGACAGTTTCATCGTTTTGTTGCAGTGAGCATTGTAGCTCTGGCTATTGCAAACCTGATCGGTGGACTTTTCGTCCTTGGTCATAATGTGAGTAATATGTTCAAAATATTTATTTCCAAGCTAGATGATTGTTTTATTTCACATGCCCATTTCTTGTCATATCCGTTGCTATTGAATCATTTTGATGCTTCTGTTCAGCTTAAAGCTACAAGTAAATTAATATTAGAGTTTAATTACCATGCATGTAAGTCCAAGAATAGTTGATTTTCAATTTTTTTGGCCTTATGAGTTCAAGAACATACAAATTGAAATTGACCATATAAAAGCCATGAGTAAATGAAGCACAGAAATAAATTTAATTCTTTAAGCGTCAAAATATAGTTATAATTCCGTTTTATCTTTTCCTTTTTTTTTGTACGTAATAGATCATATATGGCTATTATTTAACATTTAAATGTCGAGTAATACTACATAGTCAGAAAAAAAAATCAGAATTTTTGATGGAATTCAGCTTAGATTTAATGGTAATTGTTGGATAAAATAAAGTATTAAAGACCACTTACTTATCTAAGAATCACCAAAATGTTATATCATTTTGTCAAAAATTGTGACAAAAAAATTCTGCCTATATAGACTAAGAGGTGAGTCAAATGGTAAGTGGGTGAAATTCACAACTTGATAGTTACAAGTTTGATCCTTTTCCCAGTCACTTGTCTCTAAGTTAGTTTATGTGGTAGATGGACTTCTCCTAAAGTCTTCTATGCCATTGCCAATACATACATATATATATATATATATATAGAAATGGAGAATTTATGTAACTTTTAGCCAGGATTTTAGGAGTGATTGCTGAACTAGCATTCTGGCTTACCTAATTTTGACTGCATATCATATTCCATATATTTACCAGCATGTCAAATCTAAGAATTTGATGGCAGTGTAGTAAACTGGTATGTTGATTTCAGCTTGGGGAACTGAAACTTGAACAACCTAGAAGAGCAGAGAATCAAACAGATGCACCAGTGGATAGATACAATGAGTTACTGGGGCAGAGGGACAATTTCTTTCTGCGTGCCTCTGTTGCAATCTTATCATTCATTGTTTTCGGCTTAGTGCCACCAGTGGTGTATGGCTTCTCATTCCACGAGAGTGACGACAAGGATTTCAAGCTCGCAGCAGTTGCAGGAGCTTCTGTACTATGCATCACACTGCTTTCCATTGCAAAAGCTTATATCCAGAGACCAAACAGCTACGTGACGTGCTTCAAAACAGTGCTTTTCTATGTCAGCACTGGGGCTGTGGCCTCGGTGCTCTGTTATGTAGCTGGTGACCTGGTGAAGAAACTCGTGGAGAAGCTTGGATGGTTTGAGTCAGGACCTGATTTTGATTTGCAGGTTCCTGGGATGAGTATTGAGAAACCCGGATGGGGATCATACTAATAAGGATACACCGATGGTTTTAAATTACTGTTTATAACCGCAATTGCGGCTATAATAATGCTGCTTGTGAGAGCCTCTGCGATCACAATACAACTGTAATAACGGACGCATCAATTGCATTTTTTTTTTCAGATTGTTGGCAATTTTCTATAATCGTAACATAATTACAACTACGACAATTTGCAAACACAATTTAAAATCATGCGATATAAGTTATTGCATTGATTGAGTTCTTTTCTTGGATTATTTTTACATGTTTGTCTTTTTTTGTTGTTCTCTTTTATAAATTTTGGTGGGTTAGGGACATTTTTACTGTTTTATGGGACTAGGAGTTGACCAGGGTATTGATGTAGAATTTGTGGAATTCTTCTTGGGTGATTTTTCAGTACTGCATTGCCTACCATGTAATCCTTTTCTTTTGAAAACAATGGAACATCAGAAGGTGAATTATGTGATTTCAAATGTACCCTTTTTAAAAATGAAAATATAAAGATGTTCAAGTTAGTAAAATGATTTTTTTTTTTTTTGTGTAAAATGAATTTTTATAGGTGGGCAAACTTAAAAAGAAGTACAATGCAACACACAAGAAGCACAAATAGCAGTGAAATACGAAATGAGTTATCTCAAGTAAAGAGTAAGTTAACTTAAACTAGTAAACAATTCAACTAAAAGAAAATGTGTTAATTCATACAGAAAAACAGAGTATTAATCTTAATATTAAGTGCAAGTTTGGTGATGCAATAAAAATTTAAAGGGTGAGAAAATAATAGCACGAAACAGAGATTTATCTTGATTCACTCAAATTTATAACAACATTTGAACTAAGTCTAATCTTCTTCAAAACACAGAAATTTTTGTTTTTTGTTTTTATTAATTTTGAGTATTCTTCAAAAGACCAATCACTTCAAGTTGCCATATTTCTAGTATTCTTCTGGCTATGAATGTGAATACTACACATTTTTTTTCAAAATAAATAAATGAATAATAATAATAATAATAATAATTAATAAATAATATTAAATAATAAAATGCAAGGAAAATCCCAAAACCTAAACTCACACAATTTGAATGCAGTTAAACCCATTTAACCCCCTGTCAACCAAGAAGCCATTAGTCCAAACCGACCCATATCAACCAAAATAGTTGAGATTTTTCATTATCAGTCAAATAGTTTTAATCCAATCCAACCTTTCTAAGTTGGTTACAGCTTACAATGACTAATTTTGATCCATTATGACTTTTTTAATCAAATTACATCAGATTCAACACTCAACCTTACTTACAGGTTACTCACATTGTAGATACTAGCTTACCAACTAGTTATCAAATAACCTCAAAGGTTTTACACAGAGTGGAAGATTTACAGAAAATACTCCTAAACATAAGAATATATTTTCAGTCTATATATAGCTTACTCAAAATCAATTTTTTTTAAAAAAAAATAATTAACTCAGAGAATAGTTTAGCATTGATTTTATCAACAATTCCCAAATGATTTTTCAGTCTCGTCTTCCTCGTGCTTGATATGCGATAGGTATTCACAAATATATAACAAAGGAATTGTTGAACGCTGTGAGACTTTTAGGATCTGATTGGTGATTTTACACCGGATAAGAACAACAAAAAACTTTTCTGTTTTATACAAGTTTTCTTATCTTTTAGTATGAGATGACTTATTGTGCAGTATACAAAGACTCTCTACCTTGATCTTTTCAAAATCCTTTATTTGTATCTTGAATTTTTTTTCTTGATAAATCTATAAAATAACTTTATGACTTTGATAAAGTGAAATTATACAAGATTAAATATCATAATAAAGTTTGGGGATCATTTTAGGGATTAGCCATTTCAGAAATCTTGGGCTAACATGCACAACAACAGTGAATCAAGAACATGTCCAATTATTTTTTATGTGCAAATAAAATCTAAAACAATTTCTATAAAATTACTTAATATAATATATCAGTAAGAATTATTAGAAATATATATAAATTAACGGAAAAATATTTTTAAAAAAAATATAAACACATTGTACTGAAAAAGTAGAACTTTGTGGTAAAATTTAACGAAAAGTGGAGTCGAAATAGGCGCCATGGCAATTCCTTTTATTAATAAATTTATTCATATAAGTTTGTGTGTAATTAAGATCACAATTAACATGTTTGTAATTTTTATTTCTCATGTTGCTTAATTAGTTTTTTTTCTAATTTAATCTAGAATATATTATCAATTTTCCCTCATGATTATGTTGATCAGAAAGACACGTACATATCAATTAATTTAGAATTTATAATATATTTTATCAATTTCGCTACATGATTATGCTCATCACGATTATCAGTTTTTGTTTTGTTTACTTTGAATATGTTCACACACTTGGATGCACGACAACCTAGCTAGCTTGCCCCGTTTCTAGAACAATGCCAACATGTATCCTTGTTGCCTTATAATTCGCACATCAACTTTATAATAAAAAATTTGGATGGTTCATATGAAAAGAACATCATAAGATTAGAAAGCATATCTATATTCACCATAAAAGCATAACTTAATTAAATGATAATGAATTAAAACTAGAAACATACTCAGTCGAACATCTTAGACTAAGTCATGATGTAGAAACTACTAATGAGCGATCACAGTGTTTTTATAATTATTCACGGTTCGCCTATCAACACCACAAAGTAAACTACTAATGAGTGCTCTTGATTTGATAATACATATAATATATTCTTTTCTCTAAAGTCTTGTCTATGGCTGCATGCGTAGTAGATAATTTTTTTTTTTAATTTTTGTTACGAAGTAGAAAAGTTTAAAATATTTTTTTTTTTGCAAATTATCAATAATGGCATACAAATTTAAACCTATGACTTTAAATAAAGGCTTAATTGTAAGTTTGGTTTCGTATTTAACAAAACAAATAATTTGGTCTTTATTATTTTAAAAATGAACTATTTGAACACTTTATTTTTCAAAAAAATCTATAGTTTTAATCTTTATATCAGTGCACAGTTAAAAAATTAACAGAAAATATTAATGTAATAATAAAAAAATTAATTTTTATTCTTAAATAGGCTATTTTAAATACATATAACATGTGTATAACTCTCTAAATATTTAAATTAACCTTGATAAATATAAAGTTAATAAAACATTAATCTTATTATTAAGGTTAATTTGAGTATTTAGAGAATCATATGTATATCAATTTACTTATTTGAAAAAACTAACATTTTAATGTTACATCAACATTTTTTGTCAAATTTTTAGTAGTATATAAACAAAGGGACCAAATTGCATTTTTTTTTTTGTAAAACTAAAAGGGCTAAGTAATTTATTTTGAAAATAAGAAAATCAAATCATTTATTTTATTAAAATAAATGAACCAAACCTACAATTAAGCTTTAGATAAATTATCCATTCTCCTCACCATTGTATGCTTGTAGTGACTTACATGCACAGTAGGTAATTGAGTAGAATGAAATTCACATATCATCATGTCTAAGAAAGGATTTTTACGTATACAGGCCAACCTTTAACAATCTCAGTTCATAATGTATTCGTGGTAATTCATACAACAAAAGTATGATTTCAGATTCAATTATGAAGCATGCAAAAAAAAACATATATAAATGAAAATACAAAATACCCTACATAAAAACATGCAATTTTATAACATGTTGAACGATGATAAGCCTTATGTGAAAAGAACACCATAAGATTAGAAAGCATAACTTAATTCTCCATATATATATATATATATATATATTCGCCATAAAAGCATAACTTACTTAGATGATGGTGTATAGAAACTAGAGAGATATTCAATTCAACATCTTATACTAAGTTTTTCATACTAATTCTCTCACAGTACTTGCTCTTCAGTAAGACAAGTTACAGATGCAAATCTCACACGCATGTGAAAATGAATAAAGGGGCATGTCGACGAGACTTTCCCACAATTTAAATTTTTATTTGCTAAAAAAGATCTTATCGTAAAACTCTAAGTTACATTTCAATTTTAGAGAATATAAATGGTCAGAAATTAAGTATTTTTATCTCTGAAACTTTATTATCACATATTAAACTTATTACATTTTAACATAAAATTATAATTACTTAAACTTCATCATATTAAATATATAAATATATTGTCAAAATATCTTATACATATATAAGCAGTTCATATTTTAAGATTATTTATTTAAATTACAGACACTAATGTGTAAAACAAATAGACTCATTTCTATGATTGTAATTATAGACATCATGTCTTCACATCATTTCCATAAAAAGAATCTGTCTCACTTTAGAAGTGAACAGTTCTCTATGATGAAGGTATAGAAAATTCTTGATCAGACTTAAAAAAAAATATTAAAAGAGTGAGTTTTGTAATTCAGTGAGCACAAAAATACTCAAGTGTCACTAACAAAAGATAATATAAGTATATTTTATATCGATAATAAGGATTAAACATTATAAATATACTCTAATATTATCTGATAATCAATAAAATTCAATTCAAATTCTGATATATTGAAAATAATTTCTTTTAGGAAATCATTCTCACATAAATCTTTTTTCATCAAATAATAATTTCTTATAAAAATATGTTTAGGCTTTATTAGAATAACAACTTAATATACGTAATCAGTATTTAAACTTTTAACCCTAAATATTTTCAGCTGAGTATCAGTCAATCATTTCTATAGCCCCAAATATTTTCGTCCAGACATCAGGCACGCATAAATCTCATAGTAGATAATCATTTATCATATCATATAATGCTCACATATATATTTTTAAACTAGTACCTCTGATATCATACTCATTTATATTAAAGGTTCTTCTTAATACCTATGATATTCTCACATATATATTTTTAAACTATTAATAACATAATCTATACATGTAACCATAACATAAAATATTAAAATTACAAATATGAACAAAAATAAATGTAATGCTCAAAGTATACTAGTAGCACAAAAATATATTTAATTTAAGATACTAAAATTATGCAGTAAAATATAACAATTCAAAAATTAAATCATTTAAACTCTAAGTTCATAAATCATATTGCGTATAATAATAACAGAATATAAATCATAATAAAATCATCATTATAAACTTTTAAAAAAAATTAAATAAAAATAATATAATATTAAAACAATGATCTAAAAATATCTTAAATATTCACAGAATATATAAAAATTCTACTAAACTAACACTTTTCTTTTTAATATTATCAAAATAATAAAAAAAATATTATGTGACACCCATAAGTGGAAGAACTAACCTACACATAAGGGGAAGAAATTTCTTCCACGGTTTCATTCATTGGCTCAGTAAAAAATTTTCTGACACCCAACCGTCATCCAGCCTCATTTATTATGTGACTGTTCTGTCTTTTTTTTTTTTTTTTTATAAAGATGGGTTCTGACACTCCAACATGTTCCCATCAGAAGCCACTATTTCAGTAAAATCTTAACAATGCCTAACACTTCATAATTAAATAAAACTCGAATAATATGATATTTCCTATTCTTTTATAAGTGAGAACCCAAATCCAGAAATATTCCAACAGTTACTTACGCTCAAAAAGATTTGCAAAATTATAACAAAAAAAAAAAGATTTGCAAAATTTGCTACGGAATAATCTAACGTATTTACCTAATTATTCTGTCATCCCATATATATGTTTTCATACGCTTTATATAAACAATTCAAACGTGATTGGTGTAGTAAAATTAAATTGTACCTCAGTCGAACGTTATCTGTAATACTACGATGGAAGTTTAAATATATCAAGATAGTACAGAATAAAATTTTATCCTCAATGAAAAGAATTGGATTTTCGACAGCTAAAGAATTGGAAGTGGACTTGTGTGATGCTACACTCTTTTTTATATAAATGATTGATGCATGTCTTATATTATTTATTGTGTTCAATTATCACTCATGACATGTTTTATAATAAGAATTCATGTGTAACGCATGCCTATAAAATATATATATTTTAACAGCTGGAATCTAGAATCACAATTTGTCAGTTCCTCGTACACATTTTGTTACACAATTTTTTAATACAAGTTGCAGATTAATACAAGAAAGACGAGCTGGGTCACCAAAAGTTATTATTATAAGTCTTTCATATAAACACAAGAAATCCTTTCTCTGATTACTTTTGACTATTATCAACTAACCACGCAATTATTATCTTGAAAATATAATTTATTTTACGTTATTAAAAGTGGGTTAGTAATAAATAATTTAAAAGAAAACATAAGTGCAAAACATTTTAATAGTTATTATAAAAGATTATAATAATTTTGTTTAATAGATGATGAAGTTCATGAAATTATTTAATTAAATTTTAATAGATGATGAAATACTGTCTAAATCAATATAATTGAGTGTCACTATTGAGAGATAGGTCAAATAATAAATGAGTAAGTTTTTAGTTTGATAGTCGTAACTTCGGTTTCTATTGTAATAACTTATTTTTTTTGATAGTGTGTTATCTATAAATTTAATTTTGTATAAATATTCTTTGAACTCAAATACTTATCCTGCTCCTAGATTGGAATGCTTTTCTCTTAATTTTTTATCAATAAAAAATTATGATTATTGAGTGCCAATTGAATGAAAAACATTATATTATCTCTTGACATTGACTTAGAAAAAAAACAAGATTGAAAAGTCATCCACGCTACTTTAGTCTGATTAAATCAATGACCACTACGTAACCCTCGTGAATTTACTATCTGGACAAGATCTGAGAATCTACCTATTCTCATTGACTTAGAAAAAAACAAGATTGAAAAGTCGTCCACGCTACATTATTCTCATTAAATCAATGACCACTACTTAACCCTCGTGAATTCACTATCCGGACAAAATCTGAGAACCTACCTATTCGGCCATTATTTTGCAATTGACCTTCTTTGAAAATATACACAACACATTTGTGCAAAAAAATAAAAGAATTTAGTTAATCGTAAAAATTTGTTTCAGCTTTATTTTAAAATACTTGTTTTCAATTATTTCACTTATAATTTTAAATATTAGCAATTTGTCTTTAGCACTAGTTTCGTCCAAACCATTAAACGTAACTGTGCTGTGTAATACTCAACGTGGCTAGCCTAGAAGATAATTATATGATTGAACGAGTGAAACAAGGGAGGAACGGTGCCACAGGACCAATGGCTTCCGCAGATGCAGACAAAAGAAAAGTTGTTAAAAGTTAAAGGTTAAAATAAATAAAGTTTTGTTAATACGTGTCCTAAACAAAGATATATCTTAAGAAATCAAATAACATTTATTATTTTTTATTAAATTATCTTAAATACTTAAAAAAAGTATTAAACATATTTTAAATTTTTAAGACATTAAATGTTTGTATTTTTTATTTAATAATTTTAAATTTTAATTTAACAAAATATTTTAAATTTTAGTTCTTATAATTTATTTTAATTTTTTATATCAGTTGCTATATTTTTATTTATTTGAGTTTTGGTCTCTTAATATTTTAATAATTAAAAGTTAGATAAACTAATTATTCATGAGAAATAGAGATTAAATATCTTAATGAATAAAAATTATATATATGAACTAAAATTTAAATGAGAAAAAAATGACTGATATCTTAAAGGTAGAGATTAAAATTTAAATAAGTAAAATTATAAAGATTGATATTTAAAATTTTTTATAGAGACTAAAATTTAAATCGTTTAAAATTATATGGGCTAATTATTTATTTTAACTAAAGTTAATTTAATCAGCTTATATATATATATATATAATGTTTTTTAATTTTTTTAATTTTATACTTTTTTAATATTAATTATCAAAAATATGTTAAGGTTCTGAAAATTGAATCGGTCAATGAACCGGTTGAGGTACTGATTCAAAGTTCAATAGTTTAACCATGGTCGAATCATGGTCGAACGGAATATAATTAAATATATATTTAATATATATAATAAATATAAGTATATTTATATATATATATATATATTATTTATATATTAATAAAATAAATTAAAATTATAAAAATACAATATCAATCAATAATAAAATTATTTGAAACATAAAAAAAATAGTATCATAAAATAAAAAATATTACATTTATGTAAGCAACACAACATTAATTCACATAACAATATAGCATACAAATTAATTAAAATAAACATAATTCATAATTTACAATCCATATGTTATAAATATTAATAGTGATAATATTTTTTTTATTTGGTCTTTTATCCTTAATTTGAACTAAGGATATTTTGTTAGAAGTTGTAACTATGTACCTACTTTATATTAAATATATCATAAAGTTCATTATACAATGAGAGTGCAGTTGGTTCAGTAGTAAAGGTGGTGACCTCATTTCTCCATGACCCTTGTTTAATTTCTCTAAAAACACTTTTGTAAAAATTATAAAACTGGACCGGCCAATAGTTCGGTTCCTGCTTGAACTATTCTGACCCAGTTTTTGAGAAGCTGAAAATATGCTAGTTTTTGCAACGGTGGGAATTTGTCCCAAGCTGTGGCAACTTTTCAGTTACTTCTTAAACAAACATTGAAAATATGGGTTATAAAAGTTAATATTAAAAAAGAATTTCATGAGAAAACTTTTACCTTAACTTGGGACGACGTTGACTTTTTAACATAAACTTCAATTTTTTTTTATCTAGTTAGAAAGTCACTTTAACTTACTGTGACTTTTAAACTGAGTTGTTTAAAATATTTTCAAAAAATTAATTAAAAATTCATCATGTTTGAAAAAAAATTTTAAACTAAAGGTGAAAAGTTACCCTAACTTGTAAAAACTTATCACCTTTATAAAATGTAGCATCTTTTGGTCTATAATATGAAATGAGCACAGAATGATAAATAATAAATATATATGTATTATTTATATTAAAAAAGCCTACGCAATAAACCCAACAGAAAAAACAAAAAAAAGGAAATACCAATTTGTACGTTTTTGATTTTGTAATTCTTAAGAATTAGTATTTTCCGTTATCTTTTTGTGTAACATTTGGTTTTGAGATTTAATTTTAATTTATTATTAATATAAAAAAATTTTATACTATCATTCGATTATATATTATCATATTTTTTGAATTTTTAAATATTTATTATTTTAATTAAATTATTTTAATGATTTAGTAATCTATAATTGAATAATAATATAAAAATTTTTACATTAATAAATAAATTAAAATTAAAATCTTATTTTCCATGATCGATCTTTGTTTAACATTTTTACTTAGAAAATACAATCGTATGTTTATTTTTGATTGACCTCTTATCATAAAACAATGGATGTCATGTGATATATCAATTTATTAATTTTTTTAAAATTTTTTTAATTATAAACCTTATTATTTATTTTTTGACCCGCTAACTTGAATTTTGATATTAATTGCATTGAAATTTGTAATAATACTCTGCAAACATTAGGCATTAAACCTTCTCCAAAATGTGTTTACTTAGTTTAAAAAGGAAATGGCAACTGCATTCTTCCTTTTACTACATACTTCTACCAACCATTTACCATTTACTTGGCTCCCATCATTGGAAGATGCACCTTTTCTGCACTATTCAGGAACACTTATAGTTGTCTTTAGTACTCATAACAATAGTTGATCAAAAAAAAACAAGGAGAAAAGTACCAATAACAATAGAACCTCTTACGTAAACCATGACACCTCATCTCTCTTTGTCTAAACGTCACCTTAAATATTTAATTCCAGGTTGCATTCATACCTATTTCCTAGAAAAAGCCTTAAATGACTAAGTCAATCTTCAGATAATCCCACTATAATTGGGTTGGTGCTATGTTGTTATTAGGACACACAGTAAGCTTGGGGTTCCCTGCAGTGGGTGTTGCAGAGAAGGTGATCAAGCAGATTGTCTCAGGACAATGGAAGGTCTATTGCAGAAACTGCCAGAGACTGAGGCTAAAGATGTGGTTATCGAAGAGCGGCATGCTTACCTTCACATTCAGTTCCACAAATACTGGCATGGAAGGTATTAACCCAGGAACAATACTAGATTTCCTATGTTCTTTGACACAGAATAATTCATCAAAAAGTTCTTATTTCCTATTTTTCTAATAAGCAGACTTTTCTGATCCCAGGCTAAGTAGCGTTCACATAGAAGTTACATTTTGCTATAATCTGCATTTTGTTTCTGTTTGTATGTTTGGAAAAAGAAAAAAAAAAAAGATTGTGCCACATGGCTAGCTGATTCTCAAATCCTAACTCAGCTTCAAGATATCTTCCAAGAGATGTTTCTTTCTCTCTTTGTCAAGAAAAAATTTACACTTAAACACCAAAAATAGAAAACATAGATCAATGTTTCTTCTTTTCTTGAAAATGCTTTCATATACTTAAATTACTGTTATCAAAACTAGACCGGACTAAATGGTTTAACCAATTCAATATTCAATTAATTATTATTTAGTTTTATAATCATATTTACACTGAGACTATTTTAAATTGATCAAAACTGTATAAAACTAATAAAAACAGTTTGAACCGATTGGTTTAATTGGTTCAATCAGTAAATTATTAATTTTATTTTTAAAATATTCTATATTTTTTCAACATTTTATACAATTATTTTTATAAATTTTATATTATTACATTATATGATTCAACCAACAGATTTAAACAGTCGAACTTGAATTAAAAGTCTTGCCGGTTTACTGCTTAGTTTGATTTTAATGACATTGACTTAGACATGGTTTCATGGATCATTTTTGCTTTACTCATGATGCTGTTTTCTCAATGTTCATCTAATTCATAGGTTCTGCTGGTTTCACCTCAAATGTGCTCAGAACTGGGGTGAGTGCTGAAATCCACTTCGGACATGTGGACACTGAGAAGAACACTAATTTATTACCTGCTCCTCCTACTTTGGAGCCAAACACTTCGTCTAGCACTGTGATCCCAACTCGGAGTGAACCAGTGGGCATTGCCTTAGAAGATAAGGTGGAAAAGAAAGAAATATACTTGAGAGCGATATATGAATTGCCACAAAACCATGGATTCTATTGTCCCAATTGCAAGGCTTGCATCGACAAGGTGTTTGTTTACAAAATCAGAGAACCTGAATCTCCAAAAGTTGAACTTCCTGAATCCCCAGATGTTCGATCTTCAGTAGATGGATCTTCAGAAACTGAAGAACCTTCAGCAAATGGTGATGGAATCAGATGCTCTGCATGCTTCGAATACCTCATTCGAATAGGTACTTAATTTTTTTTACTTGCCCAAATCCTCTTAACTGCTGTCTGTCACAGAATCGATTTTACAGTGGCACTTGTTCCTAGATTGTTATATGGTGGCGATTATGAATATTGTTGCTTAATATATTTTCATTTCAAAGTTGCTAGTCAAGTCCAAAAATATGATGCAGTTTAACTGGGTTTACTTGTTCATGATGCAGTTAGAGAAACTAGTGTCTGCCATGGTAAATCAAAAAATCATGGTTAAAGCATGATGCAACTACATGTTCTGGAATTTGATAGTTCTCAGTTCTTAATTAATATCAAATGTCAGATATGACCTGTACTTCAAATTCTTCTTTGGTTTTGAACAGGTAGGAAGTGGATTCCTTGGTTGGGACCAGATGAGCAAGGTATGTACTTCCTCGACCTATTTAAGGAATTGGGCAATTTAGTAATATTATGTTTGGGTCGAGGAGAATATAAGAAAAGAAAATATATTTTACTTGAATTTTTAAATAAATCTTTTATTTTTTTTTCTTTTTTTTATTTTCTCTAATTCAAACGTATTTTAAAAAACAGTCTTAATTGACATTTAAAATGAGATTGTCATCTAAGCTATGTTGCTGGGATATCTAGAGAATTATGCGGGATAGGGATAGACAAGGGCTTCAGTTTTGGAATTTAGGAAAAAGAAATTATGAAATTAAATTATTTTTTTTGTCATTTATAGGGAATACTAGCCATTTATATTATGACTTAAAGAAAAAATTAAAAAAGTCTTCATTAACTTAACCAAGTTGATAACTCTTTACAAGTTGTTTATCCAAATTTTAAGAATGTTCACTTTACAGTATTACTAGCTGATGATTATGAATAACCTTAGAAACGATAATTTCTTCAGTTGGTGTTTAGTTTTATATTTGAATTTTAAAAAAATAAATAATGTTGACATCCTGAAGGGTATATTTGTAATTCCATTAAATTAATTGAAGCCTAGAATGAAATATAAGAAACTAACGTGAAACGGTTCTAATGTCAATATGAGAAATCTTGAGCATCGATTATTATAAAGAAACAATAAATGAGATGGCAGAGACCAATGAATAGGATAACTACAGTACAACTGTACAAGGACTATAATAACAGAAAAGCTTATCATATTGCGAGGGGCTGCAACAATAATATATTCTGTGAATTGTTTATAAAAAAAAATATCATGTGAATTAATTTTGATTCATTATGAATCTTAATAATTTTTTATATAATTATTTAATTTTGTATTGATAATTGACATATTATTAAAATACTTTAAATATATAATAATTATTAAAAAATTAAATAATTTTAATAATATTTTAATAATATAAAAGTTTTATATTAACAATAATTAAAATTTAAACTCTACGACAATTTGAATTTGCCTATAAATGAAATGCACTCCTTGATCATTGTCTTTTTTTTTTTTCTCTTCTTCCGTGTATATTAGAGAAGTTCGTAAATTTGGATCATCAACTATATAACAATTAATCTGACCTAAAACATGGCTTGCTGTACACGGCATGTCATGTAGGTGAGAAATTATTGCATCTCCTGGAGTGGCACGTAAAATTATATTATATTTATTTATATTTTGACATCTAGGGTTGGCATTTTATCTCTGATTAGTAGCTTCGAACAGTATAATAATAAGGGTATTATGTAAATTGTGTCAGGATGAAAATATTACCTCCTCTTTATCGAAACTGATACTCCAATTACACTCTCGTGCATGAGCCTTTTATACGTGCCCTCCCTGTTTTTTGCCAACGATTCCTTCACTCAGAGATCCTATATAAATAGTGTTAAATGGAAGTTAGATTGTTCTTAGAATCTGCAGTTTTTCTTTGTTTGTATCATTGAAGGAGGGATAAGTGACACGGTAGGTTTACAAATTCAGACTCAGCAGCAAGAGATATTTCTTTGTCTTGTGTAAAAAAACAATGAACACTCAAAATGCTTCATCCCTTTAAACAATAAGGAGAATAAAAATCAAAAATTGTTTTCAATTTCTTGACTGAAAAATAAAATGGTACTTTCCTTTATCCTTGAATGATTTAAGTTTGTGACAGCTGTATATGTTATGCAGTAAATATGTTTTCATCATTCTTGTTTTATTCATGATGAACAGTTATGTTGTGGCCTAGAATGTTCTGGTACGTAAAATGTTCAACTAATTCATAGGTTCTGCTGTTGACTATGCAAATGAATTTTCTGGACTCAAAGGTGGAGGCCTAGACCAAAGAGCAATTTTGATGTCAGAACAGAGAATCTTGACATCCAGGAGAATGCTGAAATCATCCTCCAAAATGGGGATACTGGGAAGGGCATAATTTTACCTGTTTCAGATCCTCCTATTCCTGAGGGATCCACTTCTTTCAACACTGTAACGACTGAAATTGGAGGAGTTGGCACGATGAAAGAAAATGAGCTAGAAAGGCATGATTTATACTTGGAAATGTGTGTTTCAGAAACCCCCAACACATGGATTCTACTGTCCCAATTGTAAAGCTTGTATCCAAACGGTCTTAATTCAAAAGGGAGATCAAGGGGAACAGATTGCTGCTCCTGCTCAACCTCTGCAACCAACGGATACAATAAGATGCTCCTCATGCTTCAGTTTCTCATTCCAATCGGTAGTCTTTAAATAGTTTTTTGTTCTTTAGTTGATCTATAAATATCAAAGATGACTCAGATTGCAAATTCTTCTTTGGTTTTGAACAGGCAGGTTCTTGTTCCCTGGTTTGGTGTCTAGTATTGAGGATGGAGATGGAGCACCATATATGAGCAAGGTAAATGTATTACCTGAATCTATTTGACTAGTTGGGCAATCTAACGACACACACACAGCAAATATCAAATTAAGTAGTCTTTTCTCTCATTCATAAGAAATGTGTCCTTATGAAGGTAACCCATGTTAATAAACTTTGGTAAGTTGTTACTCCTAACAATGTTCACTTTAAAGAATTACAAGTAAATGCAAATATATAAATTACTTGAGAAACTATCATTTTGTCAGTAAGATGTTAGTTCAAGATTTAAATTGTGAAAACATAGTGTCGTGAACTTAGATTGCGATGATTTCCTTCCTACATAATGCTTTTTTGATAGCATCTGTTGTTTAATGATTCCTCAAAGTTCAAGTTTAACTGATATCACTGTCAACTCTTTGCATATGAAATCAATTAATCAGTGACTGATACATCAAATAACTACAACGAAGGAAGTGGTCAAACACTTGAAGGTGCATCACGAATATCCACTAGCACCAGATCAATCTGTACCCAAAAGTCCCTCAAAACTGGCCGTTGACATTGCAGATGATTCAGCAAAAAAAATCCAGCAGCAATAACATCAATGGGGCACGTGAAGTAGCCAGTGAAGTAGAAGATAAATCAAAGGCACAGGTAGTCCTAACTCTAGGGACAGTTTCCTTTAATAATTACAAACTATATACAACAAAAATTACAACTTTTCTAACAATCCCACATTGTTCCTTACTTGATCTGCAGGTCTTGGAAATATTCTCAATATGACATTGCAAGGTTCATCAGGTCCCTTGAGTGTAATCTCACAAGACCACCGAAATGGTCAAGCTGCATCAGCAAAGAAACCTTTGGGACCTGATTGGGCACCGATGCCTGATTCTTCTGATGCCTTTATGCCCAAAAACCTGAGATTGACTCTTCAGAAAAGGGTCATTGGGGAATTATAGCTACCGGTTCTGTGGCCGCTATACCCAAACAACCTGTTATTGACTTTTCAGGACAAGTTACAAGAGCAGCCACAGTTTCTCCAGGTTACAGTGGATGGAGAGACACAGGTTAAGTGCTATAAAATCTTGTCATGCGAGCAAAATATGAGTAAATTGCATTGGCAGTATATTTTGAAAGAAAACAGCACCTGGAGGATTCAACTTATGGGTTTGATAATAATAATACATCTTCTTTCAATCTTTATCTTCGTGATAATTGTCCTTCTCTTCATAGATGACATTATAGACGATATGCCACAAAATTCAATATCTAATCTCTTTTCATAAAAAACGTTTATTTATAGTTGTCAGTATTCCATTTTTCTCTAAGTAGTATTAATCGAATGCAACTAAAGTGAGTCACAATATTGTGCTGTGTATGTCATAAATGGCTGCCTACTGTTGTTTGACCAATCAATGAACTTGTAGCTTTGGCATGGATATTAAGAAACATTAACTCAGTTAGCAAATATCTATGAATAAGATAACTAGATTTCAATGAATATAATAGCAATGATGCTAGCTGGTCATATTGTGAGGGGCATTTACTGGCAACAATAAAGTATCATATTGTGAAGACAACAATTCAGCATTCTGAAAATTAATTTTTTCACCTTTTCCTGCAGTATGTAAAATGCACTCATTATTACTATTTTATCTACTGTAGTGTATATCATTGGGAACTTAATACTTCATGCTATTTTGAAACTAAATGTGCCTGCTTAAATTTCACTTTTTTTCTTTGGGCAAAATGACTAATGCATCTTCTGTGTTGATTTGAATTTGTTAAGTACAACCTGGAAAGAATAAGAAACTGGAGACGAATCCAACAGGAGAGGAGAGAAAATTTTATATTACCAATAGTAGATATTCTTCCGCAAGCCATCTGTTAGTAATTACAATTAGTGTAATTTGGAACATTTTCACAAGTCACAACTCAATCCTCTAAGTATATATCTTATGTTGATTTTTTAACTTTGAGGAAATATTCAATCTAATTTATTGCAACGAAATGATGTGGTACATTTGCTGAGAAGGGCCGCTGACCCAGAAGTTCAGGCTGAAAGGACACCACTTCTTCCTCGTACAGAACCACTTTGGTTCAAGACCTAGCAAGTAGCAAGCCATTGGAAATTCTGAAAAGCATTGTCTATGGTGGCTTGACTGAATCATTAGCAAGCCTCAGTGTGGTGACATCTGCAGCAAGTGCTGAACGCTACACATGTAAGACTTAAAACTTTACTTTGCATTTCATCTCATTTTGCTTTCTTTACTTTTTCTTTTGAAATCATCAATATTGACAAAGACTATAAAGATGATTTACAAAGGGTTATCCAAACTGAAGCTATCGGTCTCAACTTTGAAGATGTCTTACAAAGGCATTGATGCATAAATTTGATAATTTTAATCCTGCTACTTTTGATCACTGTTTCATTGTTTTGTAACAGTGAGCATTGTAGCTCTGGCTATTGCAAACCTGATCGGTGGACTTTTCGTCCTTGGTCATATTGTGAGTAGTATGTTCAAAATATTTATTTCCAAGCTTGATGATTGTTTTATTTCAGATGCCCATTTCTTGCCATATCCGTTGCTATTGAATCATTTTGGTGCTTTTGTTCAGCTTAAAGCTACAAGTAAATTAATATTAGAGTTTTATTACCATGCATGTAAGTCCAAGAATAGTTGATTTTCAATTTTTTTGGCCTTATGAGTTCAAGAACATACAAATTGAAATTGACCATATAAAAGCCATGAGTATATGAAGCACAGAAATAAATTTAACACTTTAAGCGTCGAAATATAGTTATAATTCCATTTTATCTTTTCCTTTTTTTTTGTATGTAATAGATCCTATATGGCTATTCTTTAACATTTAAATGTCTAGTAATACTACATAATCAGAAAAAATAATCAGAATTTTTGATAGAATTTAGTTAGATTTAATGGTGATTGTTGGATGAAATAAAGTATTAAAGATCGCTCACTTATCTAAGAATTACCAAAATAGTATATTATTTTGTCAAAAAATTTGCTTATATAAACTAAGAGGTGAGTCAAATGGTAAGTGGGTGAATTCACAATTTGATAGTTACAAGTTTGATCTTTATCCCAGTCACTTGTCTCCAACTTAGTTTATGTGGTAGATGAACTTCTCCTAAAGTCTTCTATGCCATGCCAATATATACACACATATATACATACATACATATATATATATATATATATTATATATATATATATATATATATATATATATATATGTACATATTGAAAGGGAGAATTATGCAACTTTTAGCCAGGATGTTAGGAGTGATTGCTGAACTAGCATTCTGGCTACCTAATTTTGACTGCATATCATATTCCATATATTTACCAGCATGTCAAATCTAAGAATTTGATGGCCGTGTAGTAAACTAGTTTGTTGATTTCAGCTTGGGGAACTGAAACTTGAACAACCTAGAAGAGCAGAGAATCAAACAGATGCACAGTGGATAGATACAATGAGTTACTGGGGCAGAGGGACAACTTCTTTCTGCATGCCTCTGATGCCATCTTATCATTCATTGTTCGGCTTAGTACCACCAGTGGTGTATGGCTTTCTCATTCCACGAGAGTGACGACAAAGATTTCAAGCTCGCAGCAGTTGCAGGAGCTTCTGTACTATGCATCACAATTCTTTCCATTGCAAAAGCTTATATCCAGAGACCAAACAGCTACGTGACGTACTTCAAAACAGTGCTTTTCTATGTCAGCACTGGGGCTGTGGCCTCGTACTCTGTTATGTAGCTGGTGACCTGATGAAGAAATTCGTGGAGAAGCTTGGATGGTTTGAGTCAGGACCTGATTTTGATTTGCAGGTTCCTGGGATGAGTATTGAGAAACCCGGGATGGGGATCATACTAATAAGGATACAACATAGTTTTAAATGACCGTTTATAACCACAATTCCGGCAATAATACTGTTGCTAGGAGACTCTATGCGATCACAATACAACAGTAATAACGCCTATCAATTGCATTTTTTTGTAGTTGTTGACAATTTCTATAATTGCAACATAATCACGACTGCAACTGCAAATATAATTTAAAATCATGCGATACAAGTTATTACATTGTGTGAGTTCTTTTCTTGTATTATTTTTGCATGTTTGTCTTTTTTTGTTCTCTTTTATAAATTTTGGTGGGTTGGGGACATTTTTACTGTTTTATGGGACTAGGAGTTGACCAGGGTATTGATGTAGAATTTGTGGAATTCTTCTTGGGTGATTTTTCAGTGCCTACCAAGTAATCCTGTTCTTTTTGAAAACAATGGAACATCAGAAGGTGAATTATGTGATTTCAAATGTGCCTTTTTAAAAATGAAAATATAAAGATGTTCAAGTTAGTAAAATGATTGTTTTTTTTTGTGTAAAATGAATTTTTTATAGGTGGACCAAACTTAAAAAGAAGTACAATGCAACACACAAGATTATGTTGATCAAAAAGACACGTACATATGGATTAATTTAGAATTTATAATATATTTTTATCAATTTCGCTACATGATTATGCTCATCACGATTATCAGTTTTTGTTTTGTTTACTTTGAATATGTTCTTGGATGCACGACAACCTAGCTAGCTTGCCACGTTTCTAGAACAATGCCAACATGTATCCTTGTTGCCTTATACTTTGCACATCAACTTTATAATAAAAAATTTGGATGGTTCATATGGAAAGAACATTATAAGATTAGAAAGCATATCCATATTCACCATAAAAGCATAACTTAATTAGATGATAATGTATTGAAACTAGAAAGATACTCAATTGAACATCTTATACTAAGTCATGATGTAGAAACTACTAATGAGTGATCTCGGTGTTTTTACAATTATTTACGGTTTTGCCTGTCAACACTACAAAGTAAACTATTAGTGAGTGCTCTTGGTTTGATAATACATATAATATATTTTTTTCTCTAAAGTCTTGTCTGTGGCTGCATACGTAATAGATAATTTTTTTTTAATTTTTTGTTACGAAGTAGGAAAGTTTAAATTTATAATTTTTTTTTTGCAAATTATCAATAATGGTATACAAATTTAAACCTATGACTTTAAATAAAGGCTTAATTGTAAGTTTGGTTTCCTATTTAGCAAAAAAAATAATTTGGTCTTCTCTATTTTGAAAATGAACTATTTGATCTCTTCATTTTTAATAAAATTTGTAGTTTTGATCCTCATGTCAGTGCACTGTTAAAAACTTAATAGAAAATATTAATGTAATAATAAAAAAATTAATTTTATTTTTAAATAAATAATTTTAAATACATATAACATGTGCATGACTCTCTAAATATTCAAATTAACCTTAATAAAGATAAGGTTAACAAAAAAATTAATCTTATTATAAAGGTTAATTTGAGTATTTAAATAATCATATGTATATCAATTTACTTATTTGAAAAAGCTAATATTTTAATGTTACATCAGCATTTTTTATTAAATTTTTAACAGTACCTAGATAGAGGGACCAAATTACTTTTTTTTTTTTGTAAAACTAAAAGAACTAAGTAATTTATTTTCAAAATAAGAAAACCAAATGGTTTATTTTATTAAAATAAATGTACCAAGCCTACAATTAAGCTTTAGATAATTTATCCAATCCTCTTACCATTGTATGCTTGCAGTGACTTACATGCACAGTAGGTAATTGAGTAGAATGAAATTCACATATCATCATGTCTATGAAAGGATTTTTACGCATACTGGCCAACCTTTAACCATCTCAGTTCATAATGTGTTCGTGGTAATTCATACAACAAAAGTGTGATTTCAGATTCAATTATGAAGCATGCAAAAAAAAAACATATAAAATGAAAATACAAAATACCCTACATAAAAACATGCAATTTTATAACATGTTGAACGATGATAAGCCTTATATGAAAAGAACATCAAAAGATTTGAAAGCATAACTTAAATGTCTATATATATATATATATATATATATTCGTCATAAAAGCATAACTTAATTAGATGATGGTGTATAGAAAACTAGAAAGATATTCAATTGAACATCTTAGACTAAGTCATGATGCTGAAACTAGAGATATATTCAATTGAACATCTTATACCAAGTTTTTCATACTAATTCTCTCACAGTATGTGCTCTTCAGTAAGACAAGTTAAAGATGCAAATCCCACACACATGTGAAAATGAAGAAAGGGGCATGTCAACAAACCTTTCTCACAACCTACATTTTTATTTGCTAAAAAAGGTCATATCGTAAAACTCCATGTCACATTCTAATTTTAGGAAATATGACCGACCAGGGATTAGGCATTTCTATTCCTAAAACCTTATTATCATATATTAAACTTAATACATTTTAACATAAAACTATAATTACTTAAACTTTACCATATCCAATATATAAATATATTGTTAAAATATCTTACACACATATAAGCAGTTTATATTCTAAGATTATTTATTTAAATTACAGACACTAATGTGCAAAACAAATAGACACATCCTATGACTGCAATTACAGATATCATGTCTTCACATCATCTCCATAAAAAGAATTTATCTTATTTTAAAAGTGAATAGTTTTTTATGCTGAAGGTACAGAAAATTCTTGATCAGGCTCTAAAAAAGAAATATAAAAAGAGTGGGTTTTGTAACTCAGTGAGCACAAAAATACTCAACTGTCATTAATAAAAAATAATATAAGTATACTTTATATCGATAATATAGATTAAAATACTTTTATCTGATAATCTATAAAATTCAATTCAAATTCTGATATATTGAAAATAATTTCTTTCAGGAAATCCTTCTCACGGAAGTTCTTTTTCATCAAACAGTAATTTCTTATAGAAATATTTTTAGGCTTTACTAGAGGAACAACTTAATATACGCATCAGCCTTTAAACTTTTAGTCTCAAATATTTTCATTCGGTTATCAGCAATCATTTCTATAGCCCCAAATATTTTCGCCCGGGCACAGGCACACATAAATCTCATAGTAAAGTAGTCATTTATCATATCATAATATATTAAGGGTTCTTCCTAGTGCCTCTGATAGTTTCACATATATATTTTTAAACAATTAACAACATAATTTATACACGTAATCATAGCATAAAATATTAAAATTACAAAATATAGACAAAAAAATATAATGCTCAAGGTATACTGACATAAAAGCATATTTAATCAATATACCAAAATCATGCAGTAAAATATAACAATTTAAAAATTATTAACTCAAATTCATAAATTATATTACGTATAATAATACATAATATAAATTACAATAAATCATATTATAAACTTCAAAAAAATTAAATAAAAGTAGTGAATATTAAATAGTAATCTAAGAATATTCTAAATACTCAAAAATACGTAAAAACTACTAATAATACTTCCTTTTAAATATTTATAAAATAATAAAAAAATAAAATCTAATAAATATTTCTCCCTACCACATAAACTTTAATTTCTTTCTTCTCTACATCAAAACCTATTTATAAAAATTATTACACATCAAAGGCCTCTATTGGCCTACGCATAAGTGGAAGAAATTTTCTCCACCGTCCATTCATTGCTTCAATCAAAATTTTCTAACATCCAATCCTCTCCACCCTCATTTATTATGTTTGTGACTGTTTTGTCTTTTTCTTAATAAAGATAGGTTCTGACTCCACGTATTCCCATCAGAAGCCACTATTTTAGTAAAATCTTAACAACTAAAATAATATAATTACACTAAAATGATATTAACTTTTAAAAAAATTTAAATAAAAATAGATGATATTATGATAAATAATTTAAAAAATTGTTTAAATGACAAAAATATATAAACATTAATAATATTTTTTTAATTATAAAAATAATTAAATATTTAAATAAATATTTCTCAACTTAGTACTATTACGCTATTGGCCTAAAGTGGAAGAATTTGCAAAATTTTCTCCCAAATATTAAATAAATTCTCCAGGAATTTCAGTAAAAAATCAAAAATTAAATAAAATCTATGAAGTAATCTAAAAAAATTACCTAATATTCTATCATATATATATGTTTCATATGCTTTATAAACACTTCAAAATTAGTAGTAAAATTAAATATATCTCAGTTATCTGTATATTATGATGTAAGTTTAAATATATTCAAGTAGACATTTAATAAAATATTTTGACCTATCTCTTATTATGGAATAAGAGATTGGTCAAAACTTATTCATTTGATAGTGTGTTATCAATAGACACTCAATAAAATGTTTTAACCTCCATAAATTTTTTCATTTGAGTTTTGGTCCCTCAATACTTTAATAATAAAAAATTAAATGGACCAATCTTTCATGAGAAATAGAGATCAAATACCTAAATGAATAAAAATTATATATATGAACTAAAATTCAAATAAGTAAAAAATGATTAATATCTTAAAGATATAGACTAAAATTTAAATAATTAAAATTATAAAAATTAATATTTAAAAAAAATTATAAGGACTAAGATTTAAATCGTTTAAAATTATATGAACTATTATTCATTTTAACCAAGGTTAATTTAATCAACTTATATATATATATAATATTTTTAAATTTTTAATTTTGTACTTTTTTTAATGTTAATTATCAAAATATGCTAGATTTCGTAACGGTAGGAATTTGTTCTAAGCTGTGGCAACTTTATAGCTACTTCTTAAACAAACATTGAAAATATGGGTTATAAAAGTTAATATTAAAAAAATATTTCATGAAAAAACTTTGGTTCATGTTGAAAAGTTGCCTTAACTTACGACGGCGACTTTTCAACATAAACTTCAATATTTTTTTATCTAGTTAAAAAGTCATTCTAACTTACCGTGACTTTTAAACTGAGTTTTTTAAAATATTTTTAAAAAATTAATTAAAAAATTGTCATATTTAAAAAAAAAATTAAACTAAGGGTAAAAAGTTACCTGACTTATGACGATCTCTCACCTTTATAAAATATAGGATATTTTGGTATATAATATGGAATGAGCACGGAATGATAAATAATAAATATATATGTATTATTATATAAAAAAGCTTACGCAATAGAACCCAACAGAAAAAACGAAATAGGAAACACCAATTTGTACGTTATTGATTTAGTAATTTGTAAGAATTAGTATTTTCCTTTATCTTTTTGTGTAACGTTTGGTTTTGGGATTTAATTTAATTTATTATTAGTATAAAAAATTTTATTTATCATTCGATTCATATTATCATATTTTTAAATTTTTTAGATATTTGTTATTCTAATTAAATTATTTTAATAATTTGATAACTTATAATTGAGTGATAGTAAAAACTTTATATATAATAATAATTAATATTAAACTCTTATTTTTTTATGATTGATCTTTGTTAACATTTTTACTTAGAACATACAATCATATGTATATTTGATTGAGCTCTTATCATAAAAGCCTAGAAAAAGCCTTAAATGACCAAGTCAATCTTCTGATCCCACAATAAATTGGGTTGGTGTTATGTTGTTATTAGGACACACAGTAAGCTTTGGGTTCCCTGCAGTGGGTGTTGAAGGTGATCAAGCAGATTGTCTCAGGACAATGGAAGGTCTATTGCAGAAAACCGCCAGAGACTGAGGCTAAAGATGTGGTTATCGAAGAGCAGCATGCTTACCTTCACTTCAGTTCCACAAATACTGGCATGGAAGGTATTAACCCAGGAACAATACTAGATTTCCTTTGTTCTTTTGACACAGAATAATTTATCAAAAAGTTCTTATTTCCTATTTTCTAATAAGCAGACTTTTCTGATCCCAGCTAAGTAGCGTCACATAGAAGTTACATTTTGCTATAATCTGCATTTTGTTTCTGTTTGTATGTTTGGGTAAAAAAAAAAAGAAAAGAATGTGCCACATGGCTAGCTGATTCTCAAATCCTAACTCAGCTTCAAGATATCTTCCAAGAGATGTTTCTTTCTCTCTTTGTCAAAGAAAAATTACAATTAAAAACCAAAAATAGAAAACATACATACTCAATGTTTCTTCTTTTCTTGAAAATATTTTCTTATACTTAAATTACTATTATCAGAACTAGACCGGACTGAATGGTTCGACCGATTCAATATTCAATCAGTTATTATTTAGTTTTATAATCAGATTTACAGTCAAACCACTTTAAACTGATCAAAATTGTATAAAATCAATAAAAATCATAATCGGTTCAATCAGTCAGTTATTAATTTTATTTTTAAAAAATTTAATATTTTTAACATTTTATAAATATTTTTATAAATTTTATATTATTATATTATTTAATTCAACCAGCTGATTTAAACAGTTGAACATGAATTAGAAGTCTTGCCGGTTTATTTAATGACATTGGCTTAGACATGTTTTCATGGATCATTCTTGCTTTACTCATGATGCTGTTTTCTCAATGTTCATCGAATTACCATAGGTTCTGCTGCTTTCTCCTCAAATGTGCTCAGAACTGGGGTGAGTTCTGAAATCCACTTCCGTACATGTGGACACTGAGAAGAACACTAATTCATTACCTGCTCTCTCCTACTTTGGAGCCAAACACTTCGTCTAGCAGTGTGATCCCAACTCAGAGTGAACCAGCAGGCACTTGCCTTAGAAGATAAGGTGGAAAAAGAAAGAAATATACTTGAGAGCGATATATGAATTGCCACAAAACCATGGATTCTATTGTCCCAATTGCAAGGCTTGCATCGACAAGTTGTTTGTAGATGGATCTTCAGAAATTGAAGAATCTCCAGCTATTTGTGATAGAATCAGATGCTTAGAATGCTTCGAACACCTCATTCGAATAGGTACTTAATTTTTTTTACTTGCCCAAATCCTCTTAACTGCTATCTGTCACAGAATCGATTTTACTATAGCACACTTGTTCATAGATTGTTATATGGTGGCGATTATGAATATTGTTGCTAATATATTTTCATTTCAAAGTTGCTAGTCAAGTCCAAAAACATGATGCAGTTAACTGGGAAGCTTTCTTAACTGGGTTACTTGTTCAGGATGCAGTTAGAGAAACTAGTGTCTGCCATGGTAAATCAAAAAATCATGGTTAAAGCATGATGCAACTACATGTTCTGGAATTTGTTACTTTTCAGTTCTTAATTAATATCAAATGTCAGATATGACCTGTACTTCAAATTCTTCTTTGGTTTTGAACAGGTTGGAAGTGGATTCTTTGGTTGGCACCGGATGTGCAAGGTATGTACTTCCTCGACCTATTTAAGGAATTGGACAATTTAGTAAGATTATGTTTGGATCGAGGAGAATATAAGAAAGAAAATATATTTCACTTGAACTTTGAAATAAATCTTCTCTTTTTTTTTTCACTCTTCTTTATTTTCTTTTAATTCAAACGTATCTTAAAAAACAGTCTTAATTGACATTTGGAATGAGATTACCATCTAAACTATGTTGGTGAGATATCTACAGATTAAGCGGGACAGGGACAAACAGGGCTTGAGCTTTGGAATTTAGGAAAAAAAAATTATGAAATTAAATATTTTTCTTTGTCATTTATAAGGAACACAAGCCATTTATATTATATCACTTAAAGAAAAAATTAAAAAAGTCTTCATTGACTTAACCCAAGTTGATAACTCTTTACAAGAATGTTTCCTTCTTATCATGTTGGTGAGTCTTCTTCTTATAGTTTTATATAAAAGTATTGGCATTATATATTACAGTATTATTATTAACTAAGTCTTTTATTTTATTAGAAGACGGAGATATTGATACAGAATTTCATATGTCTAAAGCAACAATTCAGTCTTCATTTGATGATGATCATGATGGTGCAGGTAAACAAGAAGATGATCTTTGTGATGAAAATATTCAACAAATTAATGCTGAGCAAAGTATGTACTTCCTCGACCTATTTAAGAAATTGGGCAATTTAGTAAAATTATGTTTGGATCGAGCAGAATATAAGAAAGAAAATATATTTTACTTGAACTTTTAAATAAATCTTCTCTTTTTTTTTCACTCTTCTTTATTTTTCTTTAATTCAAACGTATTTTAAAAAATAGTCTTAATTGACATTTGGAATGAGATTACCATCTAAACTATGTTGGTGAGATATCTACAGATTATGCGGGACAGGGACAGACAGGGCTTGAGCTTTGAAATTTAGGAAAAAAAATTATAAAATTAAATATTTTTCTTTGTCATTTATAAGGAACACAAGCCATTTATATTATATCACTTAAAGAAAAAATTAAAAAAGTCTTCATTGACTTAACCCAAGTTGATAACTCTTTACAAGAATGTTCCCTTCTTATCATGTTGGTGAGTCTTCTTCTTATAGTTTTATATAAAAGTATTGGCATTATATATTACAGTATTATTATTAACTAAGTCTTTTATTTTATTAGAAGACGGAGATATTGATACAGAATTTCATATGTCTAAAGCAACAATTCAGTCTTCATTTGATGATGATCATGATGGTGCAGGTAAACAAGAAGATGATCTTTGTGATGAAAATATTCAACAAATTAATGCTGAGCAAGGTATGTACTTCCTCGACCTATTTAAGGAATTGGGCAATTTAGTAAGATTATGTTTGGATCGAGCAGAATATAAGAAAGAAAATATATTTTACTTGAACTTTTAAATAAATCTTCTCTTTTTTTTTTCACTCTTCTTTATTTTTCTTTAATTCAAACGTATCTTAAAAAAACAGTCTTAATTGACATTTGGAATGAGATTACCATCTAAACTATGTTGGTGAGATATCTACAGATTATGCGGGACAGGGACAGAACAGGGCTTGAGCTTTGGAATTTAGGAAAAAAAATTATGAAATTAAATATTTTTCTTTGTCATTTATAAGGAACACAAGCCATTTATATTATATCACTTAAAGAAAAAATTAAAAAAGTCTTCATTGACTTAACCCAAGTTGATAACTCTTTACAAGAATGTTCCCTTCTTATCATGTTGGTGAGTCTTCTTCTTATAGTTTTATATAAAAGTATTGGCATTATATATTACAGTATTATTATTAACTAAGTCTTTTATTTTATTAGAAGACGGAGATATTGATACAGAATTTCATATGTCTAAAGCAACAATTCAGTCTTCATTTGATGATGATCATGATGGTGCAGGTAAACAAGAAGATGATCTTTGTGATGAAAATATTCAACAAATTAATGCTGAGCAAGGTATGTACTTCCTCGACCTATTTAAGAAATTGGGCAATTTAGTAAGATTATGTTTGGATCGAGCAGAATATAAGAAAGAAAATATATTTTACTTGAACTTTTAAATAAATCTTCTCTTTTTTTTTCACTCTTCTTTATTTTTCTTTAATTCAAACGTATCTTAAAAAACAGTCTTAATTGACATTTGGAATGAGATTACCATCTAAACTATGTTGGTGAGATATCTACAGATTATGCGGGACAGGGACAGACAGGGCTTGAGCTTTGGAATTTAGGAAAAAAAATTATGAAATTAAATATTTTTCTTTGTCATTTATAAGGAACACAAGCCATTTATATTATATCACTTAAAGAAAAAATTAAAAAAGTCTTCATCGACTTAACCCAAATTGATAACTCTTTACAAGAATGTTCCCTTCTTAACATGTTGGTGAGTCTTCTTCTTATAGTTTTATATAAAAGTATTGGCATTATATATTACAGTATTATTATTAACTAAGTCTTTTATTTTATTAGAAGATGGAGATATTGATACTGAATTTGATATGTCTAAAGTAATAATTCAGCCTTCATTTGATGATGATCATGATGGTGCAGATAAACAAGAAGATGATCTTTGTGAAGAAAATATTCAACAAATTAATGCTGAGCAAGGTATGTACTTCCTCGACCTATTTAAGGAATTGGGCAATTTAGTAAAATTATGTTTGGATCGAGGAGAATATAAGAAAGAAAATATATTTTACTTGAACTTTTAAATAAATCTTCTCTTTTTTTTTCACTCTTCTTTGTTTTTCTTTAATTCAAACGTATCTTAAAAAACAGTCTTAATTGACATTTGGAATGAGATTACCATCTAAACTATGTTGGTGAGATATCTACAGATTATGCGGGACAGAGACAGACAGGGCTTGACCTTTGGAATTTAGGAAAAAAAATTATGAAATTAAATATTTTTCTTTTGTCATTTATAAGGAACACAAGCCATTTATATTATATCACTTAAAGAAAAAATTAAAAAAGTCTTCATTGACTTAACCCAAGTTGATAACTCTTTACAAGAATGTTCTTTCTTATCATGTTGGTGAGTCTTCTTCTTATAGTTTTATATAAAAAAGTATTAGCATTATATATTACAGTATTATTATTAACTAAGTCTTTTATTTTATTAGAAGACGGAGATATTGATACTGAATTTGATATGTCTAAAGCAATAATTCAGCATTCATTTGATGATGATCATGATGGTGCAGATAAACAAGAAGATGATCTTTGTGATGAAGATATTCAACAAATTAATGCTGAGCAAGGTATGTACTTCCTCGACCTATTTAAGGAATTGGGCAATTTAGTAAGATTATGTTTGGATCGAGGAGAATATAAGAAAGAAAATATATTTTACTTGAACTTTTAAATAAATCTTCTCTTTTTTTTTTCACTCTTCTTTGTTTTTCTTTAATTCAAACGTATCTTAAAAAACAGTCTTAATTGACATTTGGAATAAGATTACCATCTAAACTATGTTGGTGAGATATCTACAGATTATGCGGGACATGGACAGACAGGGCTTGAGCTTTGGAATTTAGGAAAAAAAATTATGAAATTAAATATTTTTCTTTGTCATTTATAAGGAACACAAGCCATTTATATTATATCACTTAAAGAAAAAATTAAAAAAGTCTTCATTGACTTAACCCAAGTTGATAACTCTTTACAAGAATGTTCCCTTCTTATCATGTTGGTGAGTCTTCTTCTTATAGTTTTATATAAAAGTATTGGCATTATATATTACGGTATTATTATTAACTAAGTCTTTTATTTTATTAAAAGACGGAGATATTGATACTGAATTTGATATGTCTAAAGCAATAATTCAGCCTTCATTTGATGATGATCATGATGGTGCAGATAAACAAGAAGATGATCTTTGTGATGAAGATATTCAACAAATTAATGCTGAGCAAGGTATGTACTTCCTCGACCTATTTAAGGAATTGGGCAATTTAGTAAGATTATGTTTGGATCGAGGAGAATATAAGAAAGAAAATATATTTTACTTGAACTTTTAAATAAATCTTCTCTTTTTTTTTTCACTCCTCTTTGTTTTTCTTTAATTCAAACGTATCTTAAAAAAACAGTCTTAATTGACATTTGGAATGAGATTACCATCTAAACTATGTTGCTGAGATATCTACAGATTATGCGGGACAGGACAGACAGGGCTTGAGCTTTAGAATTTAGGAAAAAAAAATTATGAAATTAAATATTTTTCTTTGTCATTTATAAGGAACACAAGCCATTTATATTATATCGCTTAAAGGAAAAATTAAAAAAGTCTTCATTGACTTAACCCAAGTTGATAACTCTTTACAAGAATGTTCCCTTCTTATCATGTTGGTGAGTCTTCTTCTTATAGTTTTATATAAAAGTATTGGCATTATATATTAAGGTATTATTATTAACTAATTCTTTTATTTTATTAGAAGACGGAGATATTGATACTGAATTTGATATGTCTAAAGCAATAATTCAGCCTTCATTTGATGATGATCATGATGCTGCAGATGAATAAGAAGATGATCTTTGTGATAAAGATATTCAACAAATTAATGCTGAGCAAGGTATGTACTTCCTCGACCTATTTAAGGAATTGGACAATTTAGTAAGATTATGTTTGGATCAAGGAGAGTATAAGAAAGAAAATATATTTTACTTGAACTTTTAAATAAATCTTCTCTTTTTTTTTTCACTCTTCTTTATTTTTCTTTAATTCAAACGTATCTTAAAAAACAGTCTTAATTGACATTTGGAATGAGATTACCATATAAACTTTGTTGGTGAGATATCTACAGATTATGCGGGACAGGGACAGACAGGGCTTGACCTTTGGAATTTAGGAAAAAAAATTATGAAATTAAATATTTTTCTTTGTCATTTATAAGGAACACAAGCCATTTATATTATATCACTTAAAGAAAAAATTAAAAAAGTCTTCATTGACTTAACCCAAGTTGATAACTCTTTACAAGAATATTCCCTTCTTATCATGTTGGTGAGTCTTCTTCTTATAGTTTTATATAAAAAGTACTGACATTATATATTACAGTATTATTATTAACTAAGTCTTTTATTTTATTAGAAGACGGAGATATTGATACTGAATTTGATATGTCTAAAACAATAATTCAGCCTTTATTTGATGATGATCATGATGGTGCAGATAAACAAGAAGATGATCTTTCTGATGAAGATATTCAACAAATTAATGCTGATTATGATGATCCTGTATAATTTGTAAATTTTTTTATGCTGATTACGATGATCCTGTATAATTTGTAAATTTTTTATGACTACTTTTGATGAAACATTGTTAAACTTGTATTGTTTATATAAATGTAATATTTTTTTTACTTTATGATATTATTTTATTGTATTACTTATATGAATGTAATATCATTTTATTTTTTGATATTATATTTTTTATGTTTCAAATAATTTTATTATTGATTTATATTATATTTTTATAATTTTTATTTATTTTATCAATAAATAAATAATTATATATATATATAAATATATTTATATTTATATATAAATATAAATATAAATATAAATATATATATTTAATTATATTTCAGTTCGACCACGATTTAACCATTAAATCTTGAATCAGTATCTCGACTAGTTCAGATCGATTCAATTTTCAAACTTTAGAATAACCTTAAAAACGATAATTTCTTAGTGTTTAGTTTTATATTTGAATTTAAAAAGAAAATAAATAATGTTGCAATCCTGGAGGGTATATTTGTAATTCCCGTAAATTAATTGAAGTCTAGAATGAAATATAAGAAACTAATGTGAAACGGTTCCAATGTCAATATGAGAAATCTTGAGCATCGATTATGATGAAGAAACAGTAAATGAGATGGCAGAGACCTATGAATAGGGTAACTATAGTACAACTGTACAAGGAATATAGTAACAGAAAAGCTTATCGTATTGCGAGAGGCTGCAACAATAATATATTATATGAATTGTTTACCCAAAAAAAAATATCATGTGAATTAATTTTGATTCATTATGAATTTTGAATTTAATAATTTTTTGATATAATTATTCAATTTTGCATTGATAATTGACATATTATTAAAATAATTTAAATATATAATAATCATTTAAAAAATTAAATAATTTTAATAATATTTTAATAGTATAAAAGTTTTATGTTAATAATAATTAAAATTAAATTCTACGACATTTTGGAATTTGTCTATAAATGAAATGCACTCCTTGATCATTGTCTTTTTTTTTTCTCTTCTTTTTATGTATTTTATGAGGACCTTACGTTTATGTTTAAAAGTTTAGAAAGAAATAAAAAAATAAAAAAATTAAAGAAGAATAAAAGATTAGCTAATAAATTTTTAGCCCTTTAGGTATATTCTAATTTGTTGCAATGAAATTGTGTCATATTGGTTGAACAGGGCCAATACCACCACCAGAGGCAGAGCGGGGAAAGAGATGGGAAATTCTTAAAAGCATTGTGTATGGTGGTCTGACTGAAATATTAGCAAGCCTTAGGGTTGTGACATCTGCAGCATGCCTTAAAAAAAAAGATACAAGTAATTTTCGTTTGGCAGTCTTACAATGTTTTATGATGATCATTTCTTCCTTTTAATGGCAAAGTTAATAGTACTATTTTCTAAGATACATGTATGCATAACAAGAATATGAGAATTAATACTATGTTTGACAACAGTTTATTTTTAAAAAAGAAAATATTTTTTGACAAAAGACTTTTTTAATAAAAGTTTAATTATAAGTTATTTTAAAGATAAAATAAGTTAATTTAAACATATACTAATTTAATTGTATTAATTGCATAACACATAAGACATGCCAATCAATTCATTGACCCAATTAATGCTAATGGTATATTTACCAATTTGTATTTGCAGCGAACATTGTTGCTCAGGCTATTGCAAACCTGATCAGTAGACTTTTCGTGCTGGTTCATAAAGTGAGTTACGTTCAAAATATTGCCTCTTTCCTTTTCCCATCCTATTTCTTTACGTGACTATTCATTAATCGTTTTGTTACTTCTGTTCAACCTAAAACTACAAGCAAAACATAAGAGTTTTTAAATCACAATGCCTCAAATTCAAGAATAATTACAAATTCAAATTGACCATAAAAACTGTGAGTGAATGGAGCCCAAAAATGACTTTATCTGCTATATGACTTTATCTGCTTTTGGACTTAGGACTCCCATAGAGTACAATTCCAAACTTCTAATGTTCTTGTTTTGAGATTAATTACCAGTTGACGAAAGATATATAAACTCTTGACCACAAGTCCTTTCCTATTTTCTTTTTTTAGTACTACAACTAATTTATCTCTTTTCTTAGCATTTAAATGACAACAATGATGCCAACGAATCTTTATTATTGAAGGAAAAATATTATATGGTTAGAATTTTTTTATTAAAATTTTTGACAAAATTATTTGACGTATTTTTTTATCTTTATATTAGTGAGTGATTTCTACCACTTAATTCTTTCCAATAACTATCTTTTATTTTTCTGAATTCTGTAAAGAATTCTAGTTATTTTGTTTTTTGCTATGTAGCATTAATCTTATAGAGGACTTACATTTTGGTAATATATTTTGTGGCAGAAATAGAAATCCCAATGCCTTTAAAGGATATCTTTAGGTCTTTACATGAAAGTTGAATTCTGTAAAATGTAGGTGTACTTTAGAGAGAGAAGTACAAGTAATATTAATCATTAATTAAAAAATTAAATAATTTTTTTAATAAATTCATAATTGATTATCTAAGTGCTTATATTTTATCCAATCCTTAGCCATTATTTTCTTAATTAATGATTATAAATAATGCACTTGACTTTAATTAAATTATAGATATATTAGTAATTATATATCCTCATAAATAATCTTAATAATCTACTTAATAAAAAAAATTATTAAATGAAAAAATAATATTTAATATCTTGAAATCAAAAAATTCATTTAATACTTTCTTTATTTATTAATTAAGAGGATCATTATAGGAAGATGCAGAATTATTATATTTCTTGCATTTAAAACTAATACATATATATATTCAGCTTAGAGAACTGAAAGGTGAACAAACCAGAGCTAGAGAAGAGGACAATCAAACAGAAGCACCAGTAGCAGTGGATCGATATTATGAGTTACTGGGGCACAAGGATAACTTCGTTCTGCATACCTTCTTTGCCATCTTATCATTTCTTATATTTGGGTTGGTGCCACCAGCAGTTTATGGCTTCGCATTTCGTGCGAGTGACGACAAGGTTCTCAAGCTTGCAGCAGTTGCAGTGGCTTCTGTGCTGTGCATCACACTGCTTGCCATAGCCAAATCCTACACCCAGAGACCCAGGACGTACCTCAAAACAGTGCTCTTCTATATTACCAGTGGATTATTGGCCTCGCTGCTTACTTACGTTGCTGGTGCACTGACGAAGAGGCTCGTGGAGTACCTTGGATGGTTTGAGCCAAGACCAAGCTTTACCTTGCCCCTTCTTCCTGAGATGAGAGTAGATGAACCCAGATAGGGTGATTTGGATAGAAGTTTGTATATGCTTCATTGACTGAAGCATTGTTAATTTGTTTTGATCAGGCTTTCATTCTTAACTTCATTTGTTGCTTTTCCTTCAATTTTTAGGTTTGCTGGAAACATTACTTTTGTTTGATGTAAGTAAGTCCGAATAAAAAATGTTATTATTACATTTGCCTTCATTTTTTCTTTTGGTCTGCGCTCTTTTTTACATTTATAAAAAAATATATGTAAAAGAAAAAGTGTAAGAATAACGATGCTAAAGTTGAATATTGTATTGGCATAGGATTTCAAGGTTCCAGTTTAGCACATGACTCGAAACATGAATTAATTTGATATTGGTTCTACATAAAAATAAACTAATAAGCCAATCAATGATTAAAAGGGCCAAGCTCAATTAGCCTAGTTGTGTAATGACAGTGACAACTTATAAGAAGCTCGTAAATTTGGATCGTCAACTATAAAACAATTAATCTGACCTAGAAATATGGCTAGCTGTTACACGGCATGTCATGTAGGTGAGAAATTAATGCATCTCCGGGTGCGGCACGTAATTATATTATCTTTATTTATATTTTGATATATATGATTGACAATGAACCGAACCAATTCGTAAATAGTTTGACACTCAAATTATTAATTAACTGGATAAACTTTGTTCATGAACCAGATGAGCTCAACTTGAACTTAAAATTGAATTCATTAGATAAATGTACAAATTCTGCTTAATTCATTTGGTTTATAAATTGGCTAAATAAAATATATACACTTGTACACAATAATATAATTTAAAAATTAAATAAGTTTGAGAAAGAAATATAAGAAATTTGAATTAATAATTGATTTATTTAATTTATTTTATCTTATTTTAGTTTATTTTATCTCAATTCGGTTCATTTTATCTCATTTTAATTCATTTAGTTCATGTAATTCAAGTTAATGAGCTTGCAAACTTGATTCGAGTCAAACTTGAGCTCAAAAAAATGGTTCATATCAAACTCGAATCAAATTTGAACAGAACCATTTTTTATCGAGCCGAGCCAAACTTAACCTCAGCTTGGATTGATTCGGCTCATTTCCAACCCTATTGATATCTCAGCATTCAATGATTAAAATTCAAAATCACACCTTTTAAAGTAAAATAAATTATTCTACCTTAATAAGTATATTTTTTTCTTAAAAAATGTATTTTTTTTCTTGAAAAGTATATTTGAAATTCTTAAGTGTTCAAGAAGTAAGACATTTTTCTTAATAGTAGGATCCTCTCATGTTAGTGAAATAACAAAAGATTGTCCTGTTAAAGAGAAAAAGATACAAAAAATTTTAAATATAAAAAGTGAGATTTATAATTCATCATGGTGAGTCTCAATATATTATATTTTGTCTCTATTTATCTCTAATAGGATGGTTCTATCACAAGAGAGAATCCAAATTTTTTTTCTTACTCTATGTCATTTAATGGCAGCCATACCAATTTTGTGGGTCATTATTGTCTCCTTAAATTAAAATTTTTAAAGACAGTAATGACTACAAAATTAATTTTTGGTTTAAATAAAAAAGTAAAATTTGTTAATGTTCACCTTCGTAAAGTGTCTAATAAGATTTAGAGGTCTAGTTGAGAAGCTTTGAGCACTTTTAATTAAGATAGAAAACTCGTATACTATGTAAAGATGTAAGTGTGTGTGTATATATCTACATATACATATATATATATATATATATATATATATATATATATATATATATATCTACATATATGTATGTATATACATATATATATAGTATATATATATATGTGTGTGTGTATATATATGTATATATAGATACATATATACATATATATATATATATATATATATATATATATATACATATAAATATATATATGTGTGTATATATATGTATATATAGATACATATATACATATATATATATATATATATATATATATATGTATGTATATATGTATGTATATATATATACATACATATACGCACATATATATATATGCGCTAAAGAATGAGTATTTCTTTTATTCAACTAATATCAACTTCACTTTATATAAAACATGGAAAATAAAAAATGATAAATTTACCAATGACTCTAGGCTTTGAACCACTAGATTGGACCAAGGAACTCTATTGGATGCAAGTTGGGCTTTGTTGGGCTGGATAGTTAAAAATTGAGAAGAATCGAGATGAGATGAGTTAAGTCTAAGATTGAGATGATTTGAGCTTAATGACAAAAAAAAAAATGAGTTGAGCATAGGATTTCTATACTATTTGACTACTGGATTAACTATGTAATGTGCTTACACTTGTTTACTAATATTTATAATTAATTTTTTTAAATATAATTTATGAATATTTTTATAAATGTCAAAAAGCTTTTGAGTACAGTGTAAAAGTACCTGTAAAAATATCTATAAAAGTACTCTAATAGTCAAATTAGTATTGAAATAAGGAAGATACTTGGAGTGTGTCATTTGGAGAGCCTAATAAGGGTTTCCTCATTATGCATCCACATCAATTCCGTGCAGGAATTAGGGGCAAGAGTGATTCTCAGTGTTGGAGTCGATGGGGGACGAGATTAGAGAGATTAAATATTCTTAATATAAGCTTGAGGTTGTTTAAGACATTTGAGTCAAGCAAGTGGGTTTTAGGACCTAGGCCAAGCCTAATAGGTTAGTACGGTCTACAGTCCTCCAGCTCAAAAGCATCAAGGAACGAGTGACGAGCTTATGATCATTATTGTGTTGAGCGTGCCCAATAGGTTAGACTTGTCGGACAACCCTCCAACTTGGGTTGATAATTATTGGGACGAGCCCAATAAGTTAGTACAATCCAAGTTCCTTTCGTCTCATTCTCATTTATATAACCCAAGCAATTTTCCAATACAAGTATTTATAACTCACAATAATTTGCATAGCATTCAAGTCTCAACCACCCCACACTCTTCTTATTGAATAAGGACTCTTTAGTAAATAAGGATTTTACATTTAGTTTCTTATCATAGAATAAACTAATTCTAATACAATATAACTTGCAATAGGAGACTAACATTAATTATCAACAATAGAAATTTTAGTTAATATCAACTGTGAAACATAAGATGACTTAATATTTTATAACTTGAAAGAGTTTATTTTAATATATTATATATCGATATAGATATTTTAACTATCATTTTAGATTGATTTAGAGTGTTAGAAATTTATAATAGAAGAGTAGGTTCTCCTCCTTCATTTCAATTGTCCCTTAAACAGTTTAAAAATTTGTCTGTCTAGGGGACAATATTATTATTTTCTTAATTACTTATTAATCATGTTGGTAGGATAGTTCGATTATCATATCCTTCGCCAACTTTCAAAATTTTCAAACAAAAACGGTTCAAAAATGCAGAGGCTTATTCAAAATGAAGCAATAATACTATTTGGTTGTGAGAAAGTAGTATGAAGCGACGAAGGAATAAAGATAATTTTTTTTAAAAAAAATTTGGTTCTAATAAGAAGAGGATCTACATATTTTCAGGTCTTTTCCTATGTTGCATTGTTAAACTCTTGAAATTGATTCAAGCTTGGGTGTTTCTTGTTGTTTTATCTTCGGTTGCTTGTTAGCTCCACTCCAAGCTTTTGCTTTCTTGATTCCTTAGACCCGTATTATAGCATGTTTTGTTTCTTAATTGTTTACTAAATTGGCCACTTCTTATTCTTAATAAAAAAATTCTTATTTAGTTAACTTTAAAATAAAAAATAACAGCCAATTTAAATGAGATGTTTTTTAATGCAAGCGTGCGTTGGCATGGTTTTCAAGAACATTTTGCAAAAGAAGCTATTGAGTTCTTGCAGTCAAACAAGCGTTGGGTGTTGGTCAAATGAGAATACAAACAGACTCTAAAACCTTTGAGTAAGTGATTACCAAAACAAACCTACTCACTAAAAGCACATAAATGACCGAAAATTCCTATTGTAAGGTATATACCTAAAAGCTACTGCAGGGGCAACTAAGATAGAGGTTCCGTGAATGAGTTGTCGGTTCTCACATTTTCACATCAAATTCAGAAACTACTTATACAATAATAAATCAAACTTTTGCACAGTTAAAAATTAAAATATATGATTTTGTTGGGTTTATTTGCTTCATTTAACTATTCTTTGAAAAAAAAAACTCAAATAGGCTCATATATATATTAATTATGCATGATCACAATTATAATGTTAATATTATGCATTAAGTATTGTTCATTAAAATGGAAACATTACAACATTTAATTTTTACCCACATGCAAAACTCTTATCTCTCATATAATTACTATTATTGTCAAATTACTTTAATTAATAACAACAGATAATTGAATAATGATATATAAATTTTTTAATAAAATTAAATTCATACCAAATAATAATATTTAATTATCAGTTTAGGCAATCTCAACAATTTCTATTCACAAATCGTGCACAATTAGTGATGTATGCATTTCCTTGGTTCTATTTGAGTTACTTTTTTTTTTTTTTAAGATAACTTCAAAGTATCACATTTTTAGGATTATACTCTATCAATTTATATTTTGATATCTTAGCATTAATTATTTTAAAATTAATAATGCTCACTAAGGTGAATGTGTTTGTTTTATAATAAATATTTAATTTTGATTTATTATTTTTTATATTATTATTTAATTACATGTCTCTAAATTATTAAAAGAGTTTAATATTTTATATAATTATTATTTTAGTTAAATTTTTTTACTGATTTGATAAGATATAATTTAATAATATTATAAAAATTTTTTACGCTACATAATATTAAAATTAAACTTGTATAATTTTAGGTGACTTTTCATAGCATACACTAATTTCTCTTTTTTAATTGTCACGATAAATTTTCTACCCTGACACGTGTAAGCTTCAAGCTCTGTTCTCCTTTCAAGTTTCACCCGCAGGAAGGCAAGTAGTAAATCCTTCGCCATCAGCAATTCCCATGTCCAAGAACAGGTCCATGTTGTTGCCTCCAAAGTCCTGCCAAAATAACACTTTCACTCTCTTTTTCACACTCGACACTTCCCCTTCTCTTTCTCTCTCTCTCTCTCTCTCTCTCTCTCTCTCTCTCTCTACCCCTTCATTCCAGCTCATAGTATCCCACTCTTTAGTCTTTACTCATCTCACGACCACCTCGTCTCTCTCTCTCTCATATTGTTTCTAGAGAGAGAAGGCTTCACATATATGCAGGGTACCACTGTCCTGGAACTGAGATGCCACATTCCTTAGATCCAAGTTATTGAGCATACCCATTTCTCCTCTGACCCATAGCAATGATGGGTGGTCTCAGTCTCAGAGAATCATGGTGTTTCTGCAAAGGGGTCAGCAAGTCCGAGCGGATGAAAGCCGCCATTTTCTCCGGCAAGGGCCAGGCCATGGCCACGATCTCCACTCCTCCTAATGGAGTCTCTGGCACCGGATTCTTGATCCACCGGAACCTCCTCTTGACAACCCACACGAATCTCCCCTCGGCGGTCGCCTCCGACAGCTCCGAGATCCGGCTGCAGAACGGCGTCGCCGCAAGTCTTGTCCCCCAGAGGTACCCCATTTGCGGATTTTGCCATGATTGCCTTCTAATTACCGAAATTATTATCATGCGTTTGTAAGAAAGGAAACTGAATGAAACTGTCTCTTTTTGGTTTTTTGGGGTTAAATTTTATTTCTTGAATCTAGGGACCAATGCGGTTGTTGTAGGCAAAGTTGGAGTGAAATTCATCTCTATATGTCTAGAACACTTTAACTTTAGAATAGTAAAGAATTCATTTGAATTTTGAAATGAAATGATTTGCAAAGCATGTCAAAAGTGGTAGGATTTACAAATCCTGAAATATTACACATACCAAATCATGAAAACCCTTTGATTCCAAATCTTCTCTCTACAACTCAAGTTTACAATTTACTTCTTCTCTCGACTTATCAAGTTGGACTATTTCAGTTTGCAAAAAGCATGCATTGATTGCAATCCTATATTTAAAAGAAAATCTTTTGTTACCTCTTCATCTATTCTCACACTAGTCATTAACCCATCATACAGATTCTTTATAGCTCAATATATGCAAATACAAACTCCTCTCTTCTATAGAGTCTTCCATAGCACTTGTTGTGGCACCCTATTGAAGAACTACCAACTGCAATTTGAAACTTTTAATTACTTGTAGTTTATTTAATTTATGGTCCAACATAGCTGTTTTTATTGAACCTAGAAAGTAAAAAGTAATTAAAGATTGCTGTAAACGTTGATATGTCTATATTCAAGAATCTAATAGTTATTTTATTTTTGTATTTATGATCCTATGTGTTACATCCCCCTCAGTCTCTCCATCACTTTGTAAGATATATCAAAGATACCTAAACCTTGCAACTTGTGGTATCATGTGGTCTCAATTTTCACCTCCAAAACATTGATAACTCACGTTTTGTTGAACTTGGATCCCATGTACTCTGTCTTACTTCTATGCAACGTAACCAAAAACCCTTTGATTCCAAAGCTTCTCTCTACAGCTCAAGTTTACAATTTACTCCTTCTCTCTATTTATCAAGTTGGATTATTTCATCTACAAAAAGCTTGCATTGAGGCACTGGCTCTTGGAAGCCCACTAACTACATTCAGTAGTTTGGTAAAAAGGTATGGACTCAAAGTTGACTCTTGGTGCAATCCTATAGTTAAATGAAAATCTTCTGTTACGTCTCCATCCATTCTCACACTAGTCATTGCCCTATCATACATATTCTTTATAGCTCGATATATGCAATACGAATTCCTTTCTTCTCTAGAGTCTTCCACAGCGCTTCTTGTGGAACCCTAATATAGTTCTTTTTCCAAATCAATGGAGACCATGTTTAGGTCTTTTTGTTTCCTTTTGTATCTTTGCATCAAACTTCGCAATAGGTATATCACCTCCACGGATGACGTTCCTGGCATAAACCAAATTGATTCTCTGAAATGCAGGTCAATTATCTTTAATCTTAATATTCTCTTGATTACTCTTTCCCACAGTTTCATAGTGTGGCTCATGACCTTGATCCCTCAATAGTTTACACAATTTTGTGTGTCTCCTTTGTTCTTGACTCTTGTAAATAATTATTAAAGTGCCCCTCTTCCCCTCATCTAGCATTGTGATGGACCTGTAATCAGCAAGGTCTATTGAAGAAGACAAAGGAAGAAGCTGATGAAAGTGTATAAGAGAAGAAAAAAAGGGAGCGGCAAGGGAAAATTACAAGTTGAGAGGGAAAAGAAGACAAAAGAGGAGTTAGTTAAGGGTAGGTGGAGTAGGGGCTGGACCACAAGAAGGGGAATGGGTTGAGCAATACGAGCAACCCAACAGGCAGAATGGGAGTGGTGGGGACCAGAGGGCAATGATAACAGGTAAAAAGGAGGAAGGAACAAAAGGGGGAGGAGCGGACGGAGAGGAGGTAGAGAAGATTTTTGAGGATTGAGGAGGTTGAGTGAGTGGAGAGGACTGGAGTATTTTTCCAGGAGGGTACCTTGTTGATTTTTGGGGCGTTTTTTTGGGTTTTGTGTTCTGTTGTTAGTAGGAAATCACTGGTTTACTTACCAGAACTAGTTGTTTGTGTGTAAGGAGCTTAGTCTCCCATTTTTTGAATATATATAAATTCCAGTTTTAACAAACTGGTATGAGAGCTCCCGTTCCTAGGAGCCTGAATGGTAAGAAATCAAATGGAGGGAAGAATAGAAGCGGTAGAGAGGAGGTTAGAGGGACTCAATTGAGAACTGCAGGAGAACCAGAGGCAGATAATGACCGAGATGATGGCGGAAATGAGGGCGGAATTCACCTGTCAGAATCAAGACCGGAACCAAGACAGGAGAGAAGGTACCCAAAACGTGGGTGTTGGAGGGAATGTTGAGGGAGAAGCAAGTTATGTGGGAAGAGGGCTGGCCGTGGCAGCAGAAGTGAGGAGGGAGGAAAGAATGAAGAGATTAGAGTTGCCATACTTTACAGGTGAAGACCCACATGGCTGGGTATACAAGGTTGAGCACTCTTTTGAGATCAATCAAATCCCAGAGGCTGAGAGAGTCACCGCAGCAGCCATTTGCTTGGAAGGGAAAGCTTTAAACTGGTTTCAATGGTAGGAGGCAAGGGTTGCGATAATCTCCTGGCCAACTTTCCAAAGTGCCTTGTTGAGTCATTTTTGGACGTCCTCGTCAGATAGCCCATATGAAATCCTAATGAGCCTTAGGCAGTGTGGGAGTGTGGCGGAATACCGTGAGCAGTTTGAGTTGTTATCTGCGCCTCTGAGACATGCGGAGGAGGAGGTTTGACAAGCTGCTTCCATGAATGGGCTCAGGGAGGAAATCCGAGCAGAGGTGTGTTCGCATCGTTCTGAAGAGCTAGGGGACATGATTGCTCTGGCGCAGTGTGTGGAGGATAGGGATAAGATGTTGGGTCGGGTTGTGGGCACCCACCCATTAGGAATGTCAGTGGCCCAAATAGAACAGCCCTGTTTGTTAGGCGAGCCGGGTTTCAGGAGCAAGGAATGGGTATTGGGCCGACCCAGGAGACTAACACCTATATTGGGCCGAGAAACTCAACAATTAGCTCTGGAAACAGAGCTGATGTATCGACGATGGTTGGGAATCAGTTCCCTCGTGTTACAAGAGGCGCTAACGCACACGCCAGAACGAATGGAGGCTTTCGTAGGTTGTCAGATGAAGAAATGCAAGAAAAGAGACAAAAAAGGGAATGTTTCAGATGTGATGAATGTTTTATCCCTGGGCATGTCTGCAAAAATAGGCAGCTTAATATATTGATCCTTGGTTCTGAGGAAGAGGAAAGAGCGTCAGAGGAGGAGCCACGGGAAGTAGGAGAAGAAGGGAATGAAGGATTAGGGCCACCCATGCAATTGAGTATGAACAGCATAGCAGGATTTACTTCAAAAAAATACTCAAATTGTGGGGAACAATTTTGGGGAAAAGGTGATAATTTTGATTGATTCAGGGGCATCCCATAATTTTATTCCCACAATTTGGTGAGGGAACTGCAACTGAAACCTGAAGAAACTAGGGGATACTCTGTGGAAGTAGGGGATGGGCATAGAATCCAGAGTCAAGGGGTATGTCGTAATGTGGAGTTACAGTTACCTAGTCTGAAAGTGGTATAAGATTTTTTTCTTTTTTGATTTGGGTGGAGTTGATGTAGTGCTTGGGTTTGAGTGGCTGGAGAGCTTGGGGGAGATCAAGGCTAATTTTAAGCAGCTCATTATCAAGATTATGGTAGATGGAGAACAGTAGAACTTAAGGCAGACCCAACTCTATCTAGAACCATGGCTTCTCTAAAAGCTATGATGAAGGCAATACAAGACAAAGGGGAAGGCTATTATGTAGAGCTGGGAATGATGTCTTTGATAAATGAGGGAAAACATGTAGAAGAGGGAGGATTACAGGAGGTACTGAATGACTATAGGGAATTATTTGCTGAACCCAATACATTGCCACTCCTAAGACAGCAGGACCATGCCATTGTTTTGTGTGAAGGAGCTCAAATTCCTAATACAAGACCCTATAGATATCCTCATTATCAAAAGGAGGAGATTGAAAATTTTGTAAGGGAGCTGCTGTCCACGGGTATGATCAGACCAAGTACTAGCCCTTTTTCTAGCCCACTAATCTTGGTCAAGAAAAAGGATGGAAGCTGGCGATTTTGTGTAGATTATCGAGCCTTGAACAGTATAACAGTTTCAAATAAATTTCCTATACTAGTAATTGAAGAACTCCTAGATGAGTTGGGGGGCGCAGTTATGTTTTCCAAGCTGGACCTAAAATCAGGCTATCATCAAATGCGTATGAGGGAGGAGGATATTAAAAAGACTGCTTTCTGAACACATGAGGGTCACTACGAGTTCTTGGTGATGCCGTTTGGTTTGACTAACGCCCCATCTACATTTCAAGCTCTTATGAATGAAGTTTTCAGGCCTTATCTCAGGAAGTTTGTGTTGGTATTTTTCGATGACATTCTGGTTTACATTAGGGACTATTCCTCACATGTTGACCATCTTAGGGTGGTTCTTGAGATCCTAAGGTGCAATTCCTTGGTGAATTTTAAGAAGTGCAGTTTCGGAGAGTCAAAGCTGGAATATTTGGGGCACATAATCTCAGCAGACCCAAGGAAGGTAGAGGCTATCAGTCAATGGCCAGTTCCTAAGGATATTAGAAGTCTTCGTGGGTTTTTAGGGTTAACCAGCTACTATCGAAGGTTCATACAGAATTATGGACTGATTGCTAAACCTGTGACACAATTATTAAAATAGAACAGTTTTCATTGGGGTGAGGAGGCTCAACAGGCTCTTCAAAAACTGAAGGGAGCATTGATAAATCTGCCCACTCTTGCAATGCCTGACTTTGACAAGGTTTTTGAAGTGGAGACTGACGCTTCAGGCTCACGTTTAGGGGCTCTGTTGATGCAGCAAGGGAGAGCCATTGGCATTTATTAGCCAAGCATTATCTGAGAGAGCAAAGGCTAAATCAGTCTATGAGCGGGAGTTAATGGCTATTGTATTTGCGGTACAAAAATGGCGACAATATCTGTTGGGTAAACACTTTATTATCAGGACTGATCAGAGGAGCCTGAAATTTTTAATGGAACAAAGGATAATTGCAGAGGAACAGTAGAAATGGGTGACCAAATTACTTGGGTTTGATTTTGAAATTCATTACAAACCTGGTGTACAAAATAGAGCCGCTGATGCTCTTTCAAGAATGCAAGAATTCCAGGCCATTTCAGTGGTATCAAACCAAGATTTAGAAGGTCTTTCAGAGGAAATCTCCAAAGATGATCACTTGCGGAAGATCCTTCAAGATCTGCTATTTGACCCAAAATCACATCCTGACTTCACAACAAGTGAAGGGTGTTTATGGCATAAGGGCAGGTTAGTGTTTCCTCAACATTAAACTAAAATTCCAGTTTTCTTGTCTGAATTTCACTCATCCCCTTGGGGAGGACATTCAGGGGTGGCTAGGACATATAAAAGGCTAGCGGCAGTGCTATATTGGAATGGAATGCGCAGAGATGTGGAAAAGTTTGTGGCTGGTTGCGACATATGCCAGAAGAATAAGTACCAAACCTTGCATCCTACAGGTTTATTGCAACCTCTCCCAATTCCCAATCAAGTTTGGGACGATATCTCTATGGATTTCATAGAAGGCTTACCCAAGTCTAAAGGGGCAGATTCTCTATTCATAGTGGTGGATTGTCTGAGTAAATCCGCTCACTTTATTCCTTTATGCCATCCATATTGGGCTAAGGATGTTGCAGCTGTTTTTATTAAAGAGGTTGTCTGTCTGCATGGATTTCCCAACTCTATTGTGTCGGACCGAGATCGAATATTTATCAGCCAGTTCTGGGGAGAGTTGTTTAGGCTGTCGGAGACTAAACTGAGGATGAGTTCAGCTTATCATTCTCAATCTGATGGCCAGACTGAGGTGACAAACAGAATTTTGGAAACTTACCTGCGCTGCTTTGTTAATGATCATCCCACTCATTAGGTGAAATGGATTCCATGGGCTGAATTTTGGTTCAACACCTCCTACAACGCATCCATTCAGATGTCCCCATTCAAGGCCCTATATGGGAGGGAACCACCAACTATTCTCAGGTACAGCAGGGACAGCACTATAGTGGATGCTGTAGACCAGCTGCTGATGACTAGGGACAGCATTCTAGATGAATTAAAGTTGAATCTGCAGAAGGCTCAGCAGCAAATGAAAGCTCAGGCTGACAAACATCAGAGAGATGTGCAGTACCAGCCGGGTGACCTGGTGTATCTGAAATTGCAGCCTTACAAGCTAAGATCTTTGGCTCGGAGAGTGAATGAGAAACTAAGTCCGAGGTTCTATGGACCTTATGAGATCCTGGAGAGGATAGGACAGGTGGCTTATAAGCTGGCATTACCAACTTACTTCAAGATTCACCCTGTTTTTCATGTGTCCCAACTAAAGCCAGCACTACATGTTGATACCCCCTGCCAGCAATTGCCAGATTTTTTAACAGAGGAGCTTGAACTGCAGGTCCAACCAGCGGACGTTCTGGCCACTAGGCAGCTGCTGGATGGTTCAATGGAGGTCTTAATTCAATGGTCCCAGCTGCCTGATCATGAAAACTCATGGGAGCCCTTTGTTGCCATACAGCAGCAGTTCCCCAATTTCCACCTTGAGGACAAGGTGGTTCTCATTGGAGGGGGTATTGATGGACCCCTTATCAGCAAGGTCTATTCAAGAAGACAAAGGAAGAAGCTGATGAAAGTGTATGAGAGAAGAAAAAAGGGGAGCAGCAAGGGAAAATTACAAGCTGAGAGGGAAAAGAAGACAAAAGAGGAGTTAGTTAAGGGCAGTGGAGTAGGGGCAGGACCACAAGAGGGGGAATGGGTTGAGCAATACAAGTAACCCAACGGGCAGAACAGGAGTGGTGGGGACGAGAGGGCAATGATAACAGGTAAAAAGGAGGAAGGAACAAAAGGGGGAGGAGCGGACGGAGAGGAGGCAGAGAAGATTTTTGAGGATTGAGGAGGTTGAGTGAGTGGAGGGGACTGGAGTATTTTTCCAGGAGGGTACCTCGTTGATTTTTGGGGTGTTTTTTTGGGTTTTGTGTTCTGCTGTTAAAAGGAAATCACTGGTTTACTTACCAGAACTAGTTGTCTGTGTGTGTAAGGAGCTTAGTCTCCCATTTTGTGAATATATGTAAATTCCCGTTTTAACACATTGTCTTCGACTTCATTCGCTCCTTGAACCAGTTGGTAAGCTAAGTTATACTTTTCTCCCTAAAACACTTTCAAACTTTAATGGGTATATTATCCGGTTCAATTGCTTTACCATTGTCCATTTAGTGTTATAAAATAAGCCCTGGAAAGATATTCTGACAAAATGAATCCTGGAAAGAATTAAGGCCCATTGACTAAACTTTCATACATTTGGTATGTATAATCAGCCTTAAATTTGAATCTTGTGTCCTTAATCTTGGAGTTTTTGACATCTTATTAATATAAGTGAATAAATTATATTTCCTTTTCCCTTTCAGGCATGTTTCTGCTGATTTTATGTCTAGTAATTCTCTCTTTCATATTACTGTTTTAGCTGATGTCATAACAGAGAACATAATTGCATAGTAACTGACTCTCAAGTAGAGTTGCATGTGTCATTATGCAAGGAATTTTGGTCCAATTTTGGTACTATATTTCTGGTCTAATGTATCCAATATTTTAATGTCTATTTTATTACAATGTGAAGCCCTCCCCTCTCCTGTTCCCCTTGTGCGAAAAAGAAAATGGCATTCTAAGGCCATTTGTGGTTTTCTGTGGGAATTTGTTTCAAGGAGATTGTCAAGATCACTACTGTCTTTAGGCTTGTAGTATGATAGATTGCGGAATTGTTAGTTGGTTGGTCATAGTTGTTTAACATGGTTAATTTAGCATTTTGATTCATGCAACATTGTCCATTCAAAAAAAAAAAAAATTGAGAAAGAAAATTGAATGTACAGTCATGAGGCTAAAGTTCTTTTTATAACTGATCTAATTGTTGATTGCAAATTGAAATCTTGTAATCTCTTCTATACTAAATGACTAATGGAAGGAGGAGGGATCTTTAGCAATGGCTACTTCAAACCAATATTGTCAAAATTGGCTGATGTGGCTGCATCGGGTTTGAGGCGAGATGGGATTTTGGCTCAGGCCCTCATATCGCCTGGGGCAGTGTGGGTTGCATGATGTGGCTAAGGCAACTGTATCTTTGAGATTTTGGCAAAATGACCATGTTTTGCCCATTTAAACAAACTTGCAGCCAATGTGAGTGAAATTAAAAGAGTAGTTGACTCTATTAAGGCTATCTGAACAAAGGAAAAACGCAAAACCATTATTCGATTAAGGTTGTGCATGAGGGCTGTCAGGCAAGAAGATAGAGCAAGAAGCATGGTTCAAGCTCTTGTCTGGGACAGAGAGTGCTGACTAAAAGATAATGTTTTCTTTTTTTTTCTTTTTTCTTTTTGTAGTTTTGTTTCTTTCTCCTTTCTATCCAGGCTTCTTTTCTTGCTTCTTGAGCTGAGCCAACTGCTGCCCTTTCTTTTCCTTGGTAACGTAACGCCAGACTCAGCATTCTAAAGTTCTGTCAATACTTATTAGTAGCATTTTCAAGTTCCTACTCCTCCTTTTGTCTGTAGATACACACACATTTTTCTTTGTAGGCCACAGCACCATTTTATTCTCACAGCCCCCACTTATGTTTATTTGATTATGTTTTTCATTCAACTTTCAGAATCTTGCTATTTTTTTTTTATGTACTCTGTACACTTAGATTAAGGGTTATCTAATGTTTCCAGTATGTCTTTTTGGATTACATTATGCTCTTCATGCTTTGTTGTGATTTAATTTACATTAAGGTCTTACTTTTCTAATGATTTTTTTAGTTACATATATTATTTCTTTTAAAAGTTGGCTGCCTCACTTTGCCGCATCAAGGTGATGTTGTGGTGTTTGTGCCACCTCAACCTGCTTTTTGTCCTCTGAGAAGGACACTGCTTACGAGGAGTGTCTTTAGTAGATATGCAAAGAGTTTGACAAGCTCTGCTTAGATGAAGTGTTTTCTCCTTGGTTGTTCTTTTTTTTTCTCCTATAAATATTTTTGTTACTTCTAGGAGGACATATTATCCTCTGCTTTTGTATTCTTCTCCTTTTATCAAAAAAAGAGAGATCTGTAGCAGGCACCGTGATGTGATTATTTGTATAGCAGTGGGTTAATCATATTATTTTGACTTGGTTTCAGGTTTTTCATTACAAGTTCTGTGTTAGATCTTACAATAGTGGGTTTAGATGATGCGGATGGAGAATCAAATGCCCAGGGTCAGTTTTCTCACTACTTGAAGACCTGTTGTAAAACCAATCTGGATCTGGGAAGTGTAGTTTACCTTTTAGGCTACACAGAGAAACAGGAACTTACTGTTGGTGAAGGAAAGGTGGTCATAGCCACAGACAATCTCATAAAACTGTCAACTGATGGGATTCCATGGAACCCAGGTTCTGCAGGTTTTGATGTACATGGAAATTTAGCATTTATGATTTGTGATCCTATGAAATTAGCAACTTCACCAAATACCAAATCCTCTTCAACTTCTTCTTCGTCCTCCTCCTCTTGGAAGAAGGATCTCCCTATGCAATTTGGTATACCAATTCCTGTCATATGTGATTGGTTAAACCAGCATTGGGAAGGCAACCTTGATGAGCTTAACAAACCAAAATTACCACTCATTCGATTGATGTCTACTGGGCCGAAGAGTGAGCATTCATGTGCGTCCTTTACACTGCGGCAAGTTTTCAAGTCAACAGAGGCTGATAATGATGGCAGTGGCACCCCATCTTCATCAAACTATGTCTCAAAGACACGGGATCAGGGACCAAGCACTTCTGCTGTTGCTAATACTGTCGAAGAAGAATGCTTGATCACCAATCCTAATGCTGCACATGTACAGGGGATTCCCACTCCAGAAATATATGAATCACCGAGAGTAACTGCTGTGCCGCTTAGAAGGAAAGAAAAGACACAAATACAGCTTTTGGACATTAATTTTCCTCCAAGAATTGCTCAACCTGCAGTTTTGCCACATTCATCCAAAGAACTACATCCAAAGTCTGCAGAAAATTTTGTCAAGGAACCTTTGCCTGAAAACCGGTTAGAAGGAGAACAAAACCAGGACAGAAGGCTGGCAACTCCTAGTGTGGAGGTTTCTTCAACAGGTTCTGTTAATGTAGTTCAAAGTGAGGTTCAGTCTAGCTCATCTCCCGTAGAAGTATCAGAGATGCATAATGGATATAGCAGCGAAGAAGAGACCATGTACTCTGCAGAAACTGCAGAGTCTCGCAATTATACAATCCCTAGAGAGGTAAAGTTTCAACAAGTGGGAAGGAGCCAGAGCTGTGTCAGTTACAATAGATGGGGGACTGCACAAAGGAACCAAGATGCTCGCCGGACAACACCAGAAAACCAGAGGAGCTTCACTCATGGGAAGATGTATTCACAAGGGGCAACTTCTCAGAGGAGTAATGACTATTTCAGCCCCACTGTATCGTCGATCATGAAGCGCAACCCGGAGCACACAGTCAGACCCCGGCAAACTCCTGTTCATTCTTCTTCACCCAGATGGATGTTCTAGTTGATACTTATATGTGATATCCCCACTCCATAAAGTGAAAAACTACAAAGAAAAAAAAAAGAAGAGTATAGTGATTTTATATTTTCCTTTTCTTTTTGATTTGATGCCCTGTTAGATTTCCATGTTTATATGCTGACTATTTTTTTGTGAAACGTGCAGAGAGCAGTTATGGTGAATAAGAAATTTCAGCCAAAATGTAGATTTCTTCAAAATGACTGACGGTGATTACTAATTCCATATCGAGACCAATGTTCTCGCCAAAATTAAGCTAGAACTACTTTTTGAACATGTCGGATAGACATGTGTTTTTTTTTTTTGGTAATTAAAATTGTGAGTAATTACTCATATAATTTTGAGCCGAAAGTAGTATAATTTATAATTAAGTCTTCCCCATATAACGTTGGCTGGGGTGGTATGTTGGATAGACATGAATAGAGTTTGTGCACTTGGCCAACATAGACTTACAATTTATTTGTCAAATTCGCTTGGTGGAATAATAGGCTTAATTGTGAAAATGTTAAACCTTCACTTTATATTGATGAGAAGCCGAAGGTAAATCTTCCACCCAAATACAAGAGTGAAAGCGAAATGCCAAGCTGACGTGTAATTCATCCAATATTTTGTTTTTAAACTTTTATGACCTCACTAATTATTTTATTTGTGGATACAAATTTCATGTTTTCCTGATAGTTCATAATATTTTTCAAATAGACCCTTAATTCTTATTGAAAAATAAATATAAACAAACATATGGTTGAATATACTAACATATTACAGTGATATATAGATCTAGTGATACATTATAATACTAATAAAGGAGTATATGACTTTTGATTTTATTATCCACTAGCAAGCCTTAATTCATTTCAAATTATACTAAACTTCATATTGATGATGAAAAGATGTGAAACAAATTTTAAACAATAAAACAAAATATCATCAAATAAAAGTTATTTGATATGCTTGAATATATGACCAAATTCTAAAAGGTAGCATTATTTTAACTCTTAAAGTGCAACTTTATATAGGCCAAAGGTAGCAATGTTTTAACTCTTAAAGTGCAACTTTATATAAGTTATAGTGGCATGCAAAACCAAGCCAAAACTTGAATTATATATAGGGAGAATGAGGCAAAAGGGAGAAAGATGATATATCATAAACCATTACTTGTCAACACAACTTTTAGCGAAAATTGATACGAGAAATCATTGAACAGCACGAAGAAGAACTAGTTAGTAAGTAGAGGGGCTTGACGCTACGCAAACAAAACATGGTGCTCTCGGTGACGGAAGGTGACGGTGGTAGGAAGAGTGCTGATGAAGAAGCTGACCTTGCAAGGAGAAATATAAAAAAAACAAAAAGGAGTAGGGGAGGTTTTGAGGGTGATAGCACGGTTCAAAAAATTTATGATCATGATGAGATAAATCCTCGAGGTGAAGAAGAAGATGGCATTTCTAATGGTCCTAAGATGTCTTATCGTAACATGTTGCTAAGGGGTGAGCAAATAGCAGACTTAGATATGGAGCTATCAGATGCAAGTAGCTTCAATTCTGATGATGAATCTTCAGAAGAGGAAGATCCTGATGGTGTCCACCTTAAGGATGATGTTAATATTGACAGTGTTCTTTATCCTGTGCTTTCCACATCTTCTAAGGAGAAAGTTCGATTATGCAAGCCCTTCAAAAAATATTTGATAGTTCATTTACTGGGAAAAAAGATAGGATTCAAGGTCCTCGAAAGAAGATTGCAGCAAATGTGGGGACGAGTGGGATTGGTTCATTTACTTGATATGGGATTTGATTTCTATTTAGTTCAGTTCACAGTCCAAGCGGATAGATTGCATGCGTTGTCTGAGGGCCCATGGATTATTTCCAATCATTATCTTACCATTCGAGAGTGGGAGCCAAATTTCGATCCATCCAAGGCATCGGTCGATTCTGTTGCTGTTTGGATTAGGATTCCCAATTTGCCGCTAGAGTATTATGACAAGAGGGTGTTGTCTGCTATTGGTAATAGGGTTGGTAAGACTTTGAAGGTGGATCTCACAACGGAATGGATAACTAGGGGAAAATATGCTTGTGTGTGCATTGCAGTGGACCTTAAAAAACCACTTCTTTCATAGTTTCTAATTGAGGATGGAGTGGGAGGTCACAGGCGCTACATTATCGAATATGAAGGAATTCATTTATTGTGTTTTAGTTGTGGTTTATATGGTCATACAGCTGAACATTGTATTGCTCCGTCCACGTCCAGAAGCATGCATGGGAGAAAGGGACGATAATGGTCTGCCAGTTGACAACTGTGGTGATCCTGTTGTGCAAAAGAAAGGAACGAACTCGCCACCTGCTCCAGGCTCCGGCACCAGAAATTTGGATCATGGATGGTTGTTAACCGTCCCCGCCGCAATAGAAAGCCAAGAGTAATGACAACCGTCAATGGTGGAGACAACCAGCCAGACATGCACTTAATGCCAATTAATCAAGAAAAAAGCTGTTATGGCATTCTTGCACAGGTGGATGAGGAAAATGTGATAGATATTGAAGGTGGAAACAATGAGCAATCATTAAGGGGCACAAATGAGCAATCCGTTGCGAAGCCGCCGATATTGAAGAGAAATAATGGGCATTATAAAGGGGAAACGTTAAAAAGGGGTCAAGTATTGAAAGCAAAGGAACCTGTTATCAGTTTCAAAAAGCCTTCACGTGAGATATCTAATGTGGATGCTGCTCTTTTGGGCAGTAAAAGAGATGGGCCCTGTGCGAAACAGTTTTCAATCCTTGCCTAGCCAACAAATTCTGACTATGCCGTTAGTTTATAACCACCCAACGGATGGAATGTTATGCCATAACAGTCCAAAATTCAAGAATGGTGCGGACCGTGGGAATGTGAGGGGGTCTCATTTGACAGATGGCGATCCAAGGACTGGTGATAGGCGAGATCCACCTGATATTGGCACATCGAAACGGGATGATACTTGTCAAAATGAAGAGTATGCATCTATGGTGGAAGAAACACCTGTTAATGGTGTGGATGTTTTGGAGATGGAGAGCAAGCCTCAGCTCAATTAATTTGTTGGGTCTGATCCCAGAACTCTTTTATTTCTCAATTTATATGATTAAATTCATCACTTGGAATTGCAGGGGTGCTGGTAACTGTGAATTTTTTCGGCATGCCCAAAGTATAGTGCAGAACTATCATCCGGCTATATTGGCTCTTTTGGAGACAAAGACTCATAGCAGCCGTGCTAGTGACATTTTAAAGAACTTGGGTTTTGATTCCTCATATGTTGTGGATGGGGATGGGTTTTCAGGAGGAATTTGGGTGGGGTGGAAGCCTGATATGGTTTCACTAATGTACCAAAATTCTTCTTCGCAATTCATAAATTTTCAAGTAGTTAGAGCTAATGATGACCCTTGGCTTCTTTCTATAGTTTATGCTAGTCCTCACTTGGTGACCCGGAGGGAGATGCATGATGCTTTCTTGCAGATGGCCCCTACTATCTCTTTCCCATGGATAGTAATGGGCGATTTCAATGATATTACAGGAGCTATGGAAAAACAAGGTGGGGCGTCGGTGGATATTTCCCGAAGTCGTGCCTTTTTTGACTGGATCCAGGCGTGTGGTTGGATGGACCTAGGGTGGCAAGGGTTCAGATTTACGTGGAGGGGCCAGTTGAGAGGTTCATATGCTAGAATTTATGAAAGGCTAGATCGTGCTCTTTGCAATGACCTTTGGAGGGTTCGTTTTCCAGATGCTGTTATTAAGGTTCTTCCGCGTGTGTACTCTGATCATCACCCTCTCTTGGCAAATCTGACAGGCAGCAGCAGTCCCAGAATTGGTCGGCCATTTAGATTTGAAGCAACATGGATTTTACATCCCGAATTCAAAGATTTCCTTGCTCTTAATTGGAGGAAGGAAGATGCCATTGTTCAGAAATTAGCTAATTTGGAGGCTAACCTCAAAATCTGGAATTATGAAGTGTTTGGGCATATCAAGAAATGAAAGAAAGAGCTCTTTGCCAGACTAAATGGTGTTCAAAAAGCTATGGCGTACAGGTGGAATCCAAATCTAGAAAAGCTAGAGCATTCTTTACAAATGGAGCTATCAGCGGTGCTAAATCAAGAAGAGGTGCTTTGGCATAAAAAATCTAGAGGCAGATGGATCGTGGATGGAGACCGAAACACCAGATTTTACCATACTAGTACAGTGGCTAGGCGTAGAAGAAATAGGGTGTCCACTCTTCGTGATGACAATGGCAGATGGATGAAGGATGAAATTATGGTGAAGGATGCTGTTCTGAATTTCTATCAGCAACTTTTTTTAAATTCAACTGAAGTGGAGGAAGTTTTATCCACAACCTCGGTATTTCCTGCTATTTCTGCTAAAGATAAATATGAGTTGAATTCTCCTGTTTCTAAGGCTGAGATCAGAACAGCGATTTTCCAAATGGGTCCCACTAAAGCCCCTGGAGTAGATGGATTCCCAGCAATTTTTTTCCAAAAAAATTGGGAAATTTTAGGGAATGATGTGTGCCAGTATATTCTTAAAATCTTTACAGGTGAAGAGAAGGTCCAAACAGTTAATCAGACCCTTATTGCTTTGATTCCAAAGGTGGAGAAGTCTGAATTCATCAATCAATTCTGGCCTATTTCCTTGTGCAATTCCCTCTACAAATGTGTTACCAAAATTTTGGTTAACAGAATAAAAAAATTTCTTCCGGATGTAATTTCCCCAGCACAAGCAAGTTTTGTTCTAGGTAGAATAATCCAGGACAACATAATTATGGCAAGTGAGCTGTTTCATTCCATGAAAAGGAGGGGGGTCAAGAAACAATATATGGCAATAAAAATTGATCTGGAAAAAGCATATGACAGGCTGAGCTGGAGTTTCATAGCTGCAACTTTGAAAGAAATTCAAATTCCAGAAAGTATGGCTAGCTTGATTATGGATTGTGTGTCTTCTTTTTCTTTGAATATTTTATGGAATGGTGCTAAAACCTTTGATTTCCTTCCACAGCGGGGAATAAGACAAGGTGACCCTATTTCTCCTTATCTTTTTGTCTTATGTATGGAGAAACTTTCTCATATCATATTAGACGAAGTGAATCAGGGCAATTGGAAAGCCATGAGGGTGGGAAGGAATGGTCCCACTATTTCTCACCTGTTATTTGCTGATGATTTATTGCTTTTTGCGGAGGCTACCATGGATAATATTTCTTGTATTGTTAAGTGTCTTAACAAATTTTGTCGAGCCTCTAGTCAGAAAATTAATGCAGATAAATCCAGAATTTTCTTCTCCAAAAATATGGAAGAATCCTTGGCTGAAAATATTACTGCTGCCTCAGGTTTTCAGCAAACTTATAACATGGGGAAATATTTGGGGATCCAGTTGATGTCACCACACAGAAGGAGAAAAAGATATGATCATGTTATTAGCAGAATTAAGTCCAAATTGTCAGGATGGAAATTCAAGGCTCTTTCATTTGCAGGTAGGATTACGCTGGCTCAATCTGTTATCAGTTCAATACCAATCTATTTGATGCAGGTTGAGAAAATTCTTAAGAACGTGTGTAGTGAAATTGAGCAAATACAGCGTAATTTTATATGGGGACATGATGTGAAATTCCCGGAAAATGCACACGATATCATGGGAAACCATTTGCCAGCCTAAGATTAATGGTGGATTGGGCCTCCGGTGTTTACAGCAATTAAATGATTCTTGCTTAATGAAATTAGGCTGGAAAATCATTTTTGGAAATCATAGCTTGTGGGTCAATGTTTTGAAGCACAAATATGGGAGGAGGGATTCTTGGCCTTTCAAAGTTCAAAGTAAGGTGTCAGATTCAACATTATGGAAATTTCTGTCCCACATTTGGCAGCAGATTTTGATGCGCACTAGTTGGAGCCTTCGTGATGGGAGGACAACTCGTTTTTGGACGGATAGTTGGACTGGAAATAGGGCTAATCTTATTGATAAGGCATTGGATTTCATAGATGCAGAAAATTTACAAATGGTGGTGTCAGACTTCGTTTTAAATGAAGACTGGGACTGGAATCTTTTAACCGAGTTGTTGCCTGAAGAAGATCGGCTTCGAATTATTGCTATACCTCCTCCTCGATCTCATATGGGGGAGGATGTGATTATTTGGAACTGTACGAAGGATGGCGTGTTCTCTGTCAAGTTTGCTTATCATTCTCTTATGCATGAGAATTGGACTACTCCTGACAAAGATTGGAAATGGGTTTGGAATCTTAAGGTTCCTCAACGAATTAGGACTTTTATTTGGTTGGTGAAACATCAAAGACTGCTTACCAATTCTTATGTGGGACGAGTTATTGGTAGTGCAACGGCGTGCCATTTTTGTCACACCCAGGAAGAGACTTGTTTACATGTGCTCAGAGATTGCCCAGTTGCTGTGCAATTATGGAGTAAACTTGTTCCTGCTCAATATGTTTCTAGCTTCTTTCAAGGTAATTTCGAGCAATGGGTTCACTTTAATCTTATTAGCTCTTGGGAAATTGATGGGAATAATTGGAAAGAAAGGTGGGCAGTAGGGTCGTGGTTCTTGTGGCAGTGGCGTAATTCTTCCATCCATGATCCTCGTTTTCAGTGCCCATGCAGAGAGGTTGATACTATTTTGGGTTACTTGGCAACTATCAAGGACACTTATCATCAACATGGATGCATAAGGGCCAGGATGGTTCATGAAATTAATGTGTCATGGCACCCTCCCAATATTGGATGGATCAATTTGAATACAGATGGAGCTCGTCATTCCAATGGTATTGCTGCTTGTGGGGGATTACTCCGTACTGAGACGGGTCAATATCTTAAAGCTTTTAATCGGAATTGCGGAAAGGCTTCCGTCTTTATTGCTGAAGCTTGGGGTATTTACCTGGGCTTGGAGATAGCTTGGGGTATGGGTTATAAAAAGGTGGAGGTCCAATCTGACTCCCTCTCTCTGGTACAACGTTTGAATAATAGAGAACATGGGAGTAACTGCACATCAGCTTGTTTGTTATATTTGGAGCTTAATGGATCGGCAATGGACGGTGAAAATTTGCCACATTTATAGAGAAGGGAATTGCTGTGCCGATTGATTGGCATCAAGAGCCATTTCTCAAAATGTTGGTATCCTTCCATTATGATTATCCTCCTACAGACCTTAGTGTTTTGTTATTGTCTGATATGATACAATTAGGCTGTTTACGGCCTCTGGGTAGAAGTTAGTTTGGTTTTGTTTGTTTGGGGCTATGGCCCCTTGTAATCACCAAAAAAAAAAAAAAGAGAAAATTGATACATCTTAACAATGATAATACACTAACATTGACAAAGATTAGAGTATAGAGTAAAGCTATTAAATGGGCTAACTTAGCCTACAATGAGTTAAGTTAAACGAATAGAGCTAAAATTAATCATTTTTAAATAAGCTTAATAAAATACCAACTTGACTCATTTAAATATTAATTTGTAAATTTAAACGGGATTATCTATTTAAAAGTGATAGATTTTTTCAATATAAAATTACTATTAGTCAAAATTTCAAAATATAAAAAATATTTCGATAAGTTTTTTTTGAAGCTGAGATAAATGCATACAACATACTTGCATTATTATTTAATAGAACGTTCTGATTGTGTGAAAATAGTGAAAACGTAAACGTTTGTATACACATTGATAGGGTAAATTAACTGATTTAGCTAATGTGACAAACCTTGGCTACCAACCGCACGAACGGTTAAAGCAGCAGTCACTGAAATCATACGCAACCGTGAATTAGAAGAACAATATACACCAAGAAAATTAACTACTCTCCTTAGTCTATTAATTACATCCATTCATCTTTTCTTGGACAAATGCCAAAACAAGGCATCTTTCAGTCATTGAATTAAGCTGAATCACATGTTTTGTTTCAACTATCTGCTATAAATTGCTTCCCAAACTCTGCTCATAACATTGCTAGCTAAAGAGACACAAAGGGATTTGTCATCTACATACTGTTAAGCTCCAACAGCAAAGATCCCCCATATATTCATCATGAAATTGTGGTTCATGTGCTTTTTTGTTATCATGAGCATGGTGGTGCTCAACCACAGCGTGATTGCTTTTGATTTCGACAAAGAATTGTGCCAGAAATCTGGAGGCAAACTCCCAGGTTGTAGGAATTACCAGACTCAGCCAGTTCGTCGTCGACCGTATCGTAAATGCTCTCCAAACCAGAAAGGTTGTCGTGGTGGGTGAAACCAAGTGAATAAAGGATAGGAATTATAACCCGCAAGTGGCCGAAAGGTTGGTCGGGGTGGTTAGCACACTGCAATCCCAAGAACCTCCTTTACTCTAAATGCCCCAAATTTTTTTGAAAAATGCTAAATTTTGTATGTTATTTTTATTTAAAAAAATAAAATATTGCTAGTTCCCCCCGCCCCCGCCCCCCAAAATTATATGTTTTTCTCTTTAGCTTCCCTAGACAAATATGTCTAGCTCCGTCCTTATAGTCTGAGTTTGAATTTTAGAATTTTCAATTAAAAAAGGGTTTTAACCGTTATACTTTTAGCGGGAAAGAGTGATGATTTCTTTATACTTTTTTTTTAGCCAAACTAAAGATATATGAATTATGAATACTCGTGAAATTTACAATCCTGCCATGTATAGATGGCTTTATTTCAGTTCTGAACTTCTCATGGCTCCATTATAGGATTTTGTCTTTCTTAAAGTTCTGGTGGAACCACATGTATAATTGCGTGAATTTGTGAATTCTAGAAGTGCAAACTAAATTACTATGCTGTATATAAAGACAATTAATTCAGAGGGATTATTTCTACCACGAAGCATTGTATAATGTACAGCTGTGTATAACTAAAATCTATTTTATATTCGACTGTACTTTAGTCATTAATGATTACCATACTTTCTATCGTAGTTGATGTATTAGAATGTACATTATGGGTAGCGCGAGTTGATTCAACCTGAAAGTTATCCACAATCGATGAAGGGACTTGGAAGAGATTCACTACTATTTTTATGTGCAAGGATTCAAAATTTTTTTTTCTACTAATAATTCCTTCTTTGGTGATCAAATTTATATAGGGAAATTCGTGATGTGGCCTAGTTAAGTAGTAGCCTTCTTTTAAGGAGAAAAAAAAATTATTAGAAATAATCTTCTTTAAAAGTCTTTGCTCGTCCTTTTAGACAATGTTATTAAAACTGAATTGGATTATAAATTAGCGAGATTTTTAGTTCAGATTCAACTGTTTAAATCAGTTAATTAAATCGAATAACGAAATAATATGAAATTTATGAAAATATTCATAAAATGTTAAAAAATATTAAATTTTTTTAAAAAAATAAAATTAATAATTGACTAATTGAATCGGTTAAACCAGTCGGTTTAAGAAGTTTTTATTAGTTTTGTATGATTTTGATCAGTACAAAGTAGTCTGATTATAAATTCGATTATAAAACTAAAATATAATCGGTTGAATGTTCATTTTACAGTTGCATCGATTAGACCATTCGGTTCGGTCTGATTTTGACAACAGTGCTTTCAGGATTTTAAGTATATCACTGAGACTCTAATTGGTAATTTTATAATAATTAACATGTCTTTACTATATCATTATTGTGTTATCAAAAAGAATAATAATATTATTGGTGGTTGGTTAAGATTACCAAACCAATTAGAATCCAACTTATTTGATAAATAATTCTCGGAAACCAAAGTTAGGGGCCCTTTGGAGTGAGTTTTGTGCAAGAGAAAGTTTCTCAGTAAACCCTAAAAGTAGGGCCAAACGACCCTAGATTAATTTAAGCCCTGTTACACCACATCAAAGGTGACATGAAAAGAGTGACAAGTGACAAATAATTTTCCAAATAAAATCAGAGCCACTACCAATTATTTATTAAAAGAGAGTAAAAACAATTGGACAAAACCATTAGAAAAAGAATTTGATCTATGTGATTAGACTAATTAAGTCTAATTATATGTAGGGAATCTGTTAGGCACCCCAAAACACTCATTCAAAGAATAAAGAAAATTATGCAAACTACTTTGAACCACACTACGCTTAATCTATCCATGCAAAAGCAAAAGATAAATTAAGGAAAAAATAATTTACAAAGCATAAAAAATTAGAAGCCAAAATAGTTACTAAGATCATGTAAAGCAGTAGAAAAATCAAACAAGAGAATTTAAAGTTATCACCCGAAGATAATCAGGCATGGTATACAGTATATTTTGTGAAATCACACATGAAATACAACAAAATTTGAAAATGGAGTAAAAGAAAATCTATATAAGTTAATCATGAAAATATACAGAAGTATGCTATTATATGCACAGATCCTAGCCCAACTGACATAATGTAATTCCAACGTTGCCAAGGTCCTGTTGGGCAGATGGAATTAGGCTGGAATTCAGCATTGGAATTGGTACTGGAACTCTTAATTTTAATTATCATGTTTGGTGTGTATATGGAATTTGAAATTCTAATTATGGGTACCAATTTCAAAGAATTAAAAAATAACTAGTTTATTTTTAATTATTATCTTAAACTTTAAAAATTACAATTTCAAGTATCAAGATTTTGTTTTTGAATTATGAAAAGATAAGAATTAAAACAATGATTAATAGTTCATTTTCATTGTCTCTAATACGAGTGTACTTATGCAACCATCGCCATGAGCATACTTCGGCAGCCGTTGCCTACATACTCCGACAACCGCCACCACCAATGTAGTATGACAATCACCATTGTTGGCATACTTCAATGAATTTGGATTCTTTCTTATCATTCTATAGAGAGATAGACACATATTTTTTATATGCAGGAGTCTACTATAATGGATAATAAATTTTTTAATCATATTTAATTTTTTTTATATCTTTATCATTCTAATAGAATACTCTACTATTATGTCAACAATAGAAAATAATCTTAATCATACTCCAATAATCGCTAACGGCAGCTTATTTAAACAATTGTCATCATCGATGTACTTTGATAATTGCTCCTATCGGTGTACTTCAACAACTGCCACTCTAATAACTGCCGCCATCAGTGTACACCTATAACTGCCGCCTCCTCCAGCAACCTTTGTCGTCGGCAGCATACTCCAAGTTACAATTCTATATATCAATTCTTTATTTGTCTACAATAAAATATTTAAAATTCTTAGTAAATTCCAATTCCAAACAGATCCTAACTCAACTTTCATTAAAATTTGAGAACTAATGGAAAAGAATCAGATCATGAAAAGAGCAAGGATTTGTCCCTCGTGTGTGTAGAGTCTCAAATTCAAATTAAAATGCGGATTATTTGGATTCCAGTTTTCTTCGACAAAGTTATAAGCACTGTTTTGAAAATGCACTCGACTGGCCTGTAGGACTGGTCTAAAGTTATTTATTAAAGTTTTTTTTTAGTTAAAGTAAATAATTAGTTCCTATGATTCTAATATTTTTTTTCTTTGTATATCAATCTTTATAATTTTACTCATTTAGATTTTGGTCCTTACTAGAAAGGTATCAGTATTTATATTTTTTTACTCATTTGAGTTTTAGTCAATATAATTTTTATTCAATAAGGTATTGGTCCTTATTTTTCATAAAAAGAATTGGTCTCTTATAATTTTTAATTATTAAGATATTAGTTCCTTAAAGGATCAAAATATAAATGAATGAAACTATAGAGAACTAATATTTAAAAAAAAATATAGAAACCAAAATTCAAATCGAGTGAAATTATAGAGACAACCTTTTTTTTTCAAGAACATAAAACACAGGTGCTTTAAATTAGTATACATAAAATGTATGATCTGTCTATGTATTTATACACTTTCAATCTTGTCTAGGACGTATAGGGGGCTAGATTAGTATAATTTCATTTCAAGTTGAAAAAAAAAAAGTAATCTTTAGAAATATGAGTAACTTATGCTTCCTATCATTTTATTCAACAAAAGAAAAATACTACTCATATACCATAACGAGCTTATAACAGTAACGCTTGGAGTTGATGCGTATATTATTGAGCAACTGTGCACAAAGTGCTGGTTTTGAGAACTGGCTAGCAAGTAGCAACTATGCAGAGCTTAATTAACAAGTGCGACGTGGCTTTCCATGTCTGCTGATATTTACAAAGCAGATAAATTTGTTTACATCGATTACATCATATACCACCCAAAGATAGTAAGTTTCTTGTGAAGGGAATCCATATATAGCTATAGGGATATGCCTAGGGAAAGAAAAGCTAGCTGTATCATCGTTCATCCTTTTTGTGTGTGTGTGTGTGTGTGTGTTTGTATACACGCACCATTTTATTGGCCATGATTTTGTTGTAAAAAGCTAGCTGTATCATCGTTCATCCTTTGTGTGTGTGTGTATATATATATACACACCATTTTAGTGGCCATGATTTTGTTGTAGGACATCATTTAGCAATCATGGCTACCACTCTTCCTAAGTTCTCCACTTTCTTTGCTTTTCTCTGACTTGCCCTCCTCCTTTTCTGCACCTACGGTTTGTCTCTCTATCAATTATAATAAAGAAGTGTAAGCAGATTATTCATCTATTCTCTATTTCTATATGATCCTAAATTCTATTATTTTTCTGCTTCTTTCTTTTTTTCTTCTTATGCAGAGGTACAACTTGCAGAAACAAATCTTCGTTTAAAGCGTAGTAAAACATGGACAGGGCCTTGTGTAACCACTGAAACATGTGATAATCAGTGCAGAAACTGGGAGCATGCAGAACACGGAGCATGTCAGTTTGATTCCGTCGCTTCTGCTTGTTTCTGCTACTTCAACTGTTAAGAAGTGAAATTCTTGTCCTCCAATGTTGACTTAGCATATTTTTCAATTATGCAATGGGAGAGAAAAAGAAATAAACTTCATCGATCCTTTCAGTTTCGATTGTTATTGCACTCTGTCTGTCTTTCAACCATAATAAAAATTGGAATGGTTTATGCATTTGATTCCAACAGGTGAATTAATTTACAAAATCTCGTCACTTGTGTCGTCAGTTGTGCAAGTGTAGAACTATTGAATGGAAATGGATTGTGTGTTTTTTTTTTCTTTTTTTTTTTTATATATACAAACAAATTAATGTTTGCAAGGCTACAAGGATGTTTACATGAGATAATACAAAGTATTCTAAACAAATGCAAAATATTCCAAACACAAGAAGAACATACGACATTTGTGTTATGGCCAGATAGTAACTCCCTTGCGTATGGATTTAACTTTATTAAAGTTGCTGCACATTGTGGCAAACTCTTGATAATTTCAGATCTATTTGAGATTTTTAGAAAGGAAAAAAGAATGGGAAGACTTTCACTGCCAAAGCTGCAGAAAAAAGCAACCCACTATCAGAGTAAGAAATATCTAGTGAATTTAGCAATATCTAGAGCAAAATAGTGTAGAACTGTTATCTTGAACCGAATTAAAGTTATAGAAAATTCTAGATGTAAAACTTTAACAAACCGCCAATTAAATAGTGGATTGACTGTATCAAGGATTTCGGCCAAGCCTTGGCTCAAAAGGAAGCGGGTTACTGATAAACTCATGGGGACTCGACCGACCCATACCCGGAAATTATGTATAAAAGCATGGACTCTAAAAGGATAATTTTATTATGGCCAAAGGACACATGTCAAGTAGAGATAGGTTGATTCTAACAATGGAATAGGAAAGGTAATAATGAAGGGAAAGGGCAAGATGTCGCCATGCTAACTCTCCCAAGCCCCTCCTATAAAAGGAAAAAACTAGGAATAAAGATAGTAATGTTTCTATCTCTACTGTGTAGAATATTCACCTTAAATACAGTTTCATTTAGCCATTAAAATATCTTTGCAGGTACTACCCACCGTCGTGGACTGTCAAGCTTGCAGCATTTGGCAGGGGTGTGAAGTCCACAAATCCATCATCCATGAATGAGACAGGAGCATTGATTTTTTTTTTTTTTTCTCGGGAGATGGGAGATGGGGGATGGAGTGGGGGAGGATTTCAGCAGGATCGAACTCCCAGTGTAACATTTCCAAGGCAGGATATTTTGCTATTAGGCCACTGGCCTTACCACAAGCATTGGTGAAACGTACAAATAGATAGTTTTGTGATGGTCACGGATGAAACCCAGCCAACAACATTCCCCAAGTCAAATAGCCAAATAGCTATGAGCCATTCAAAGCCTTGTAACGTATTCCTTTAGATAAAATCATCCTTTCTTAACGATTGCCTTTCTTTCAAATATCACCCTGCATATATATGTGATTTTATTAATTTTATTTAAAGGGTGATAGTGTGTGTGGGTGTGTGTCTATATATATATATATAGCAAAAACTTTGATTAGGTAATTCAATATAACTTACCTATTTTCTTTAGAAATTTACCAAACAAAATATTCTCGATAAAATAGTTATCATGAAGTAAAAATAGGCACAGTTTTATATGAAATTCTTGAGATATATATAACTTACCTTTTCATTTTTAAAAATACTTTCTTAGGATTCTGCCATATAGTTGCAATCATTCTTCTATTTAGTGTTCAGAATATATATATATAATACACAAACAACTATACAAGCACGATTAGCAACACAGTCGGCAAAATCAATATTATAAACACTCCTAGTCCTTGCATTTTAACAACCACAGCATGATGACGAGAACCCAAGAACTGACAAGTTAATAAAAACAATGGGGATATAAATTAAAGGAGATGACATAAATTATATGATGAATGCAGAAATCGTGGCATTGATTAAGGAGTCAAAAAATAGAAAAATGTCTTGGAAGTGGTGTCGCAGAAAATTAAGGAGAGAAATTTATATTAGAATTGAATCACATGTTTTATTTTAGCTGGGTTGAGAAATTTAGATATCGCGCCAATGAAATTTAGATATGCAATTGATATTTGTTTATTCTTTGGTAATTTCTTTTCAAAAATTATAATATACCCAGACAAAATACAGTGTTGACAGAGGACAATTTTAATATCCCAAACTAGTTTAAACCTCTTAAAAACTTTTAAAAAAAATGTGATACATCTATGCTATTGTGACCCGAGGAAATTATTATCTATTGTTTCGGAATAATATTCTTAGTGTCTTTCATTATTTTTTAAGAGATTATATAAAAAATGAACCGTCTCTCGTGTATGCCATAATATATACTTTATATAGAAGAAAAATTTAATGCATCTTGGTTCCATATATGCAATTTATTAAAGAAAACAAAAATATAGTCACTTACAGTATGTATGTGTGTGTGTGTGTGTGTGTATATATATATATATATATATATCTTTTATAAATTTGTAGCTCTATGTTCTAGGATTTTCAAGTTGATTTATGCTAAAGTTTTAACTAGGTATTTAAATATAATACCCATTTTCTTTAGAAATTTACCAAACAAGAAATTTTCCATAAAATAGTTATTATGAAGTAAAATAGGCACAGTTTTGTTTGAAATTCTCGAGATATATATAAATTACCTTTTCATTTTCATAAAGAAGCACGTTAATATTCTGTTTCTTTTAGTTTTAGGCACCTTTGTTATCTTCAAGGCCAATTCTACGTTCTTGCAAACATGGCTACCTCTCTCCCTATGTACTTCTTGTTATTGCCTCCCTCTACCTCGTAATTAAGCTTTCCCACTGTAAACATTGTGTTCATGGATTCCTTTTATGTTACCTTCAAGGCCAAGCCAATCAACTAGCAAACATGACTACCCTCTCCCTATGTAGTCCTTTGTCCTTCTCTTCCTAATATATATATATATATATTGCTTTCCTCTACCTTGCTCTCCTCCTTTCTTGCACCTACGGTTTGTCTCTCTGTCAATTAATTGGAAAACGTGTATACTTAATTTAATTAATTAGTTGTTTGATGATTTGAACACAACTAATGTAAGTATTAAAGATTTAAAGTCTAGATATGTTTTTAACTTTTTACTTTTCATTCTAAATAAGTAATTTAAATAATGCATTTGATATATGTATAACTTTTTAAATAATCAAATTAACTTTGATAACAAGATTATTTCTTTTTTGTTAACCTTATTTTTATCAACGTTCATTTGAATATTTAAGGAATTGTGAAAATATTACATGCATTTAAAATGACTTATTTAAAAATAAAAATTAATTGTTAATATTGCATTTAGTATTTTTTGTTAAGTTTTTAATGACACACTGACAAAGAGACTAAAATTGTTGATTTTTTATTTAAAATAGAATGACAAAATAGTTTGTTTTGTTAAATAGAGGGATTAGAATTACAATTAAGCCTTACAATAAAGAGGTAAGCAAATAATTAATCTGTTCTCTATTTCTTTCGGATCCTAAATTCTATTATTTTGCATCCTCCTTTTTTCTTCTTATGCAGAGGTACAACTTGCAGAAGCAAAACTTTGCAAAAGGTACAGCAAAACATGGTCAGGGCCTTGTTCAATCACACCAAACTGTGATAATCAGTGCAAGACCTGGGGGCAAGCACATCACGGAGAATGTCACTTTGATTTCCGTGGTTATGCTTGTTTCTGCTACTTCTTCTGTTAAGAAGTGCAATTCTGGTCACCAATGTCGACATAGCATTTCCAATTACGTAATGGGAGAGAAAAGGAAATAAATGTCGTCGATCCTTTCAGTTTCCATTGTTATTGCACTCTCTCTGTCTTTCAACAATTATATATAAAAATTGGAATGGTTTATGCATTTGATTCCTACAATTGAATTAATTTCCAGAAATCTCTTATGTCATCAATTATGCAAGTGCATTAACTATTGAATGGAAATAGATTGTGTTTTTTTTTTTTTTTGTTTCTATATACAGACAAATTGAGGTTTGCAAGGCTACATTAACTATGCAAGTCTACAAAGATGTTTACGTGAGATAATACAAAATATTCCAAACACAAGATGAGAATACGACATTTGTGTCATGGCCAGATGGTAACCCCCTTGCGTATGGATTTAACTTCACTAAAGCTGCTGAACATTGTGGCAAACTCTGGATAATTCTAGATCTATCGGCAGCAAGATAAGGACATGAGATTTTCAGAAAGAACCCAAAAAAAAAATAAAAAAAAATGGACAGACTTCCACCGCCAATGCTTGCAGAAAAATCCAGGAAGATCAAGTAAAAATCAACACACTATCAAAGTAAGAAATATGTGAGAATGTAGTAATTAATATAGAGCAAAATAGTGTAGTAAATCTTACTGTCATTTGCAACCGAATACAATAGAAAATTCTTGGTGTAAAACTTTAGCAAACCGCCAATAGAAACTTAGACTATAAAATAGGCCTTTTTTTTTTTCGGTACTGATAAAACTAGGTTAATGGTTACAAATGAAACCAAGCCAGCAACATTCTACAAGTCAAATAGCCACATAGCTATGAGCCATCCAAAGCCTTGTATCCTGTTCTTACTTTTAATCAAGTCATGCATCCTTTCTCAACTATTGCATTTCTTTCAAATATCATATTCCAACTATTTATTATAATATTTAAAAGAAGGATAGTAGTTTGAATTTGTCATGTGAAAATTAACTATCTCATTTGGCAATATGTTTTGACAATTGGCCTCATCTTTATTATCTGAGATTTGACAATTTGTTTTAACATTTGATAATTTGTGGTATATTTATTGTTTTAGAGTAATTGATGGGTTATAGTTTTAAATTTTCAAAGAGGAAAAGTCCTTAGGTCAAACATTTTAATTAGTAAAAAAAATCATCTTATCCTTATTATAATTTAAAAATAATCAATACACATCAAAATTTCTGATAGATAATTTTAAAAAATTGGATCTTAAAGTAATTTTAACTATTTATTTATTTGATGGTATTCCAATTGCTTTAAATCATGTTTTACTGTAATAAAAAAATGTTAACATGTGAACTTAAAAAATTCCAATAAATATAAATCATAATTAAAAGATATTATCATATAAGTTATATTTAAATAAATATTTTCATTTTTTATTTTTTTAAAAAATATAACACGTTACAAAATAAATTAAAATAATAGGTATGAATAAATTACACAGAAAGGGAAAAATTAAAAAAAAAACTTAACTTTTTAAAATGAAACATCTTAAAGGTAATTAAGAAAATAAAAATTAAAAAGCACTTAAAAGGAGTGTGGAGAGACAAATAAAAGTGTTAATAGCCCTATTCTTGTTTAAAATTTAAAATGTCTAAGTTGCTAGAAGAAAATAAACACTAGTCTAATATCTCAACATATTAATAAAAAATTATATTACTAAGAAATTAAAGCATAAATACTTGAAGTTTTTTTTATATACTTTTTATTAATTAAATTTGAAATTCCAATTCTCTTTTCACCTGTCTGAATTAACCAACAGTTACTATTAAAGTTTCTTCAATAAAGGAAAATATTAAAATGATATTAGAAACACTAATAAAATATTAAAAAATGGCCTAAAATAAGCATCTATTATAATATTTAAAAGGAGTTAGGATAGTTGTTTGACTTTGTCACGTGAAAATTAACTACGTCATTTGGGCAATCTATTTTGATAATTGAGTTCATCCTTATTTGACATTTGGCAATATGTAGCATATTTATTATCCGAGGGTAATTAATAGGGGTCACGAACGTCCTCAGATGGTTCTGTCACAAAATAATGAAAAATAAGAAAAATGAAGTCCCACAAATAATTTTTTAATAGAAAAATTATTGAAAAAATTCTTTTTATAAAAATAAAAGAAAAATGATTTACGAACTATGTCATCTGTTAGAATATGTAAAGAATCAATTAGAATCCTGTTAGAATTAGTAAAGAATCAGTTATGATCATGTTAGAATCACGTAGATTATGTAATAAGATTATTGCATTATTTTTTTTTATTGCACACAAGTATTATACCCCTGATACATTTATTTTAAGAAAGTTACTTTAAACTACTTGTACAAATTATTGATAACCTTGAAATACTTAATTTACCACTTAAGCAAAAAATGAAATTAAAATCACAACACAAATTATTAAGAAACCTAAATAAAAATATTTATAATTTTGTCTTAACCAAAGTGTTTACGTATCTTTGAAATGAGGAACTAAAGTCCCATAATTTATTTAGAAAATAATTCTTGTGTTGGTTGATTTTATATTGAAAAAAATCTATTGAATTGCTTAAATGGTGAATAGTTCTTGCAAAAAAAAAAAACAGAGATTAAAATTATTAAATCTATTTAGTGGGATTTAAGACGGTATAAGACTATGCAATAAACCCCTATAATCTGTTCAGGTTTTAGCTAATTCTGGTGGTGTTGCTTTTGATAGGCTGGTTGTTGTGTAGTTAGGCTTCTTAGTCCCGTTGTTTAAAAAAAAAAAGAAAAACCCTATAAACGTAAATCAAATTGACTCACACAAAGCTAAAAGTGGCACAAGACTATATAATCAACGCAATTGGACATTATTTGAACCGCAGTTAACTTTATTAAGCGCAAATAAAGAACTTTGAGAAAACAATGTCATGATAAGATATCCACAAGCACAATTAAAAAGAAACACCAAAGAACGGTAGAACATAAACATACACCTTTCTTTATTTTTTTATTTTATTTTTTTGGTGTACTCAGAGTATCCCCTTACTCGAAATATGAAGGACTAATCTCACGATTTCGGCCGTGCCGTCGTGGGGAAGGCTTACCAATAGCGCATGTCAAATTCACATCTGCCAGGAATTGAACCCCTATTATAACGTAAAAGAAGCTGCTTGTTTCTGCTACTTCAACTGTTGAGGCCAAACCAATGTCCACTACCACTTTGTGTTTCAGAAAATATAAAACCTTGGTTGCTACCACTGCTCCCTTACCTTTTCACTGCAGCTTCTTTTACAAACACTTCAAATATATATCCTACAATAATGTAACAAAAAAAAAACCTAAAGGTTGTGTTCTATGTGTCTTTATTATATTACTGCAATAAAATTTGAAATGGCCTTGTGCATTTCATTCCTATATCTGATCAATTACTTTACAAAATCTCATGTCATATATCAATTTTACAAGTGTGCAGAACTATTGAAGCAAAATGTCTTCTTGGTATTCAATTATGTATTCATCGTGTGGAGAATGCTTTTAAGTGGACAAGTTTGTTACACCGGATAATACAAATTGTTCACATAGCAAACTGAAAAATAAAATATAAATAAGATAACGAAAGAAAATGTACACACCTCCCTAAAATTAATATACTATGAACTTTTGGATCCAGGTGAGAGGCTCTTAACTTTTCGAAATATATGCAAACAAATCCTTCTAAACATCAACTAAATAAACAATTCATCATGTAATTTTGTAATTTCTAGTTAAAACATATAATGTCTCTCATTTGTTTACATCATTTTTTTTATAAAAAAATTTCTTCTTAATTTGTTTTATTTTTAAAAGTAATACCTTATAGCTCCTTCGGAGAAAATTCTCAACTAATACAATTGTTTATGGAGAAATCTGTCAATTTATTTGACAAACAAAATCTCCAACTTCGTAATTGATTTTGAAGAAATTCTGATTCCAATTATCAATTTAGGAATGGAATTTCCTCGTCTGTAGGCTCTCAAGTTTTTAGAAGTTCTATGATTAGTTATTCATGTCAAACACTTTTTTTTAACAACGACTGCAATTGTCAGATGAAGGTCAAGTGTTGAAATTCAAATTGATGGAGTGCTAAAATTAAAAATGAAAAATGAAATAAAGGTGAACAAATTTAGACATTCTGTTATGTCTCACATTAAGTAAAATTAGAGGTGATACTTAAGGTATGAGACACTTTCATCTAATAGACTAGTCTTTTAGAATGAACACCTTATGAGTTTGGGTCGTAATAATTTGTACTTTCAATGAGAGGCTGCCCAATTAAAAAGGCTATCTAGAGGCTCATTATGGTACTTAAGCTATAAGACGTCTTTTGAGATGGATTCCTCATGAATTTGGGCTGTAACAAAGTCCCAACCTTGCAAGGGTGAACCTTTTTAGCCATTTATTTTGAAAAATACTTTTTTCTTCCTAAAACTCACTTTGAAAATCATCGTAGAAAATCTTTCTTTTTATTATCATTTTAAAAAATCACTTTTTGGAAAATTCATTTTTAAAAATTCTTTCATTTTATTAAAAATAATATTTTCTTAAAATTAATTTTTCTTAATTAATCACTTTTGCTTAATAAGTTATGGGTTTATAATTTGTTTTATACAAAAATGGCTATTCAGCCACGCATTTTTGTCTTAATCATTTATCATATTTAATAATATCCCTGACAAAATAGGACATTTAAAAAAACAAATAAAAAATAAACATTTTGTTTAAAATGATTAAGGGCCAATTTAATTCTTTTATTAGATAACTTCAGATTAAATAGGTAACCGTTTCTTGGAACGAAACTAGCGATGTGAAGTGCTAACTTGAGATTAAACTTATACTCAGTTAACACAGACTAATTTTTTATTATTGAGTTTTACCAATTATTTTCTCTAACCAAATAAAAGTTGGCAGCAGCTCCTTTCCATATTTTCTCCATATTTTCACAATTTTTTATTTTAAGTTGCTTGCTTTGCTGCAATGCCGTCTGAGACCATTACAACCAGAGGATAACCCAAAATCCAAATCAATGTTAGATACTATTATTAAAATTTATTAGAACAAAGAGCCTAGAGAGAAAAGCCAATTAAACTTGTTTGCCTTCTAGTCTATATATACTAATTCCTTCATGAAAGGAGTTTACTCTTTTTTTAATATGAGGCTTAAACAAAGATAACATAAAATTTCTTTCTCCTATCTGAGACTTAAATCACAAATCACTCTCTCTCTCTGTCTCTTTCTGTCTCTTTACTTTTTATAAAATCAAGATGTAGGGTTTAGCTAGACTTTTGAAAACTTGGGGCATTACATTCCTCCCCTTAAAAAGTAGAATTAGTATGAAGACAAGAATATTTAGGAAAGTTAAATGAAAAGGACAAAATATGACAATACGAGAATAGACATGCGATTCCAAGTCAACAAGTGGGTGATAATAGTTTTATGCCTATAAATTGTGCCTGAGTATACCAGTGTTTACAGGAAAATTGGTCACTATTTTCGATGAGGAAAACACAATTTAACAAAGAAATCCTCTTGACTTATTAAAGATGACAATATTATGATATCAGTTCTTATTCTTGAAAGTAAATCTCCTTGCAAAGTGGATTCCAAGTTAAAAGCTTATCAAAGACGATTAGTCAGGTGTAGAAAACAGATTCGAAAGAAATGTATATTGGCAGCGAAGATGTACATTGATAGTAAAAGTAAAGTTCAAGATAAAATAAATTAATAATGAATGTAAATGACAATAACTATAAATTGGCAATGGGAATAAACTGACAGGAATGGATAAACTGACAATAATAAGTAAATTGACAATAAAAGTAAATTATATTGAATTCAGAATACATAAACTGAAAAAGTGGAAGGTATACTGGGAGTTAGAAGAGGGGTTATTCCTTATTAGCTAGCTTCACTCTTGAAGTGATCCTTTTATCCGTGAGTGTCTCTATGATTTAGGATGTGTAGGATGTTGTTTTCAAGAATCTAATCTTTTTTTTTTGGTACAAAGAATCCAACCTTTATTACATATGAAAAACTTGTATTTATAGGCAAACAAAAGTAACTACCTATGCCCTAAGATTAACACACCTTCAGATAGGTGTCATGTAATGTAGATCATGATTATTTCAAATATTTAAACTGCTATAACTGCCTCTTATATTTGATTTCAAACTTGAATTTTGAATGTTTTCAAGATAACTGTCTTTGACTAAGTCTTACAACTGCCTCCGTTATGTCAAAGCCTCCAAATCAACTTTATAAAGAATATGCCAAGTGTTTGTGTCAATGACCCCTTGTTGTCTATTGTTCGACAAATGTCATTTGACAACTTCCCTTATTGAGTTGCATTACCCCTTTCATTAAACGTCCTTCTGTCATATCAACTAGATACTCTTGTCGAATAAGTCTCGGTCTCTTGGTTTGACGACTTTGTCCCTGCTTGGTTCTTGCCAAAAACCCTTCTGTTATGGGTTTTGTTGAGAGCTTGTTATAACTTAGTAATAAAAACCAAAATTGTTGGTTTTGCCACTAACATCTAGCTGCTAACGAAAGCTACAAACATAATTCTATTATACAAACCCTCATTTGCATTAATAGGTAGGACTTACCGCCAAAGCTTCTGGTATCATTTTTGTCACCTTAGACGCCGTTACCAACACACTAGATATTCCAAAAACCTAACTAGGCTTGAAAGCCTACTACAAATGACTTCCCAAAATATACAATAACTGTCAAAAACTTCAAAACAAATATAGCAACTTTCTTAAAATAAACCCAAAAGTCAATATAGGCTACAAATAAAATAAAAAATAAAAATAACCCAAACATTACCCTACAACTGTAGACAAGAATCATGAACGACTGGGATGAACAACAAATCCTAAGCAATCTCAATTGGATACTTGTAGTGAATGAATAAAATACATAGTGAACTGGAAGAGAAAGTAAGAAATGCACACAAATAGTTCTTTTTCCAAAGAAAAATGAAAAGAAAAATAATTATTGTAGTTGATAATAAATTTGTAAGAAAATATCATTATAAAAATATAGTCCATGTCGATAATGCTTGAAGAACCATTTCACAAAAAGAAAAAAAAAAATCATCCGAGAGCCTCGCCTCCTTCTAGGTCTTTAAAAAAAAAACAACAACAAGGAGTTTTACCTCCACCCGACTTCGCTCAAATAAACGAGAGGCCACGTCGCACTTGGCAACAATCACAGTTATATAGAGTTCTAAACAGGAACTAATTATGGACTATTTAAATGAATATTGAATCCAAAGCCAATAAAACATATTTAAATGATAAATCTCAAATTTTTCATAATTTAAAATTTCATCACTCAATATCATCACGTTACAAAATCTATATTTCAACAAAAATTCAAATATTTTTAGAAGGTCTTGTTTCTCCAATGAAAAAGAAAAAGACAATATATTTATGTAAAATATCCACTAACCTATTATAAGATTAAGGTAAGATAACCCAAAACCTTAAATCGATATTAGACATTATTCATAAAATTTACTAAAATCTTTTACTCATTTGAAAGAGCCTAAAGGAGAAAAACTATTAAACTTTGTATACCTTAAGGTTTATATGTCTCTCTCTCTCTATCTCTCTAATCTCTTGATTCATTCCTTGAGGAACTTGTTTAATTGACAGTCTCTTCGTCAAACTCAAACATCAAATTTTGCTGCTATCAAACAAAAATTTCATTAAATTATAACAGACGAAGCGATACTTGTGTCAATTGTTTAATAACTAACTGAAAATCCCAATTATTTCGACACTGGAGATTTTAATTTTATTAAAATTTCCATTTTGACAATTAATGCTTCATATTAAAGCCTCACACTTTTTTAGTTTGTCATCTGGTGAAATAATTAAAATTTCAATTCTCACACCTTTCTGATGTCGATAAACATTACAATATAAACACCAAGGTTTTAATAATTAAAATCTCCATTTTGACAATTAATGCTTCATATTAAGCCTCACACTTTTTTAGTTTGTCATCTGGTGAAATAATTAAAATTTCAATTCTCACACCATTCTGATGTCGATAAACATTACAATATAAACACCAAGGTTTTAATCCGACAAAATTAATATCTTCATCAGTTATCTCTAAACATGAATGATCAGCAAAAAAAAAAAAAAAGGCTAGGACTCGACCTTTTACTGCCTTTAAAGGTACATATTTCAATGAAAACTTTGTCTACATAATGGTCCAACGGCCAATTCTATCATGAATTATGGGTTTTGACAACATGCACTCAGTAATGTCATTAATATATGCTATCAAATTTGATATCAATAAATCCATAATATTAATTTTATTTGAAATCAATGATGAAATATAATTTGATAGCCTACTTTAATACTAAAAGAATAATAGAAGTGATATTAAAATAAACAATAAAACCAGTCATTTTATGTCTCATAGCAAGGCCAATAATGTTATTGATATATACTACTAATTTTGAAAATAATAATTTTATTGATTTGATAAAACTAAAAAAATAAAAATAAATGAAATCAAATTTAGTATTAGCCAATAAAAGTGCTCGCTTTGAGAACTAGCTGAACAAGTTTCGAAAGATATGAAAGGCGATTCTATGCGAGCTCCACGCCTAGTTAACAAGTGCAACGTGGCTTTCCATGTTTGCTTATATTTACAAAGCAGATATAGATTTGTTTACATCAATTATATCATATACCACTATATGATATATAACATGTTTGGTTTATTGGAATGGAAAGCAAGGGAATGGAAATAGAAATGAAATATTCCCATTCTCATGTTTGGTTGAAAAATAGAACAGGGAATACTTAACCTTTATAAATTTCCATTTGCTTCGTTTGAGGGAATATCATTCTATAATAAAACCTAATGAATAGCTATTCCATAACAAAAAAATATAATAATTTGTATAAATAAATATTTTAAAAATAATATTTCTTATTTATAATATGAGTAAAATCATTTTATTTTATTTTTTCATTCTATTATATGATCAATTTTAATATACCAAATATAGGAACCAAACACACTATGGTAATGAGCATTTCCTTTCATTCCATTTCTTTACCCATTCCTATTCTCATTCCCATTGGTTTCCTTTCCTTTTCCATCATATTAAATCATGTCCTAAGTTTCTTCACTTTTTTTGTGAAGGGAATCCATATATAGGGATATACCTCGGGAAAGAAAAGCCATATCATCTTTTCATCCTTTGTGTTGCTATATATACGCCATTTTAGTGGCCATGATTTTGTTGCAGGACACCATTTAGCAATTATTGCTACATCTCTTCCTAAGTTCTCACTTTGCTTTTCTCTGCCTTGCCTCTTCCTCTTCTGCACATACAGTTTGTCTCTCTATCAATTATAATAAAGAGGTGTAAGCAAAATAGTTCATCTATTTTCTATTTCTTTTTTTCTTTTATGCAGAGGTGCAACTTGCAGAAGCAAATCTTTGCCAAAGGCGTAGCAAATGGCAAGATGTTTGTATCACACAACACTGTGATAATCAGTGCAGAAGGGACCATGCAGATCACGGAGAATGTCACTTTAATCCCCCTGCTGTTGCTTCTTATTTCTGCTACTTCTACTGTTAAGAAGTGAAATTACTTGCTTTTGTAATTCCGTTTCGATTGTTATTGCACTCTGTCTGCCTTTCAACAATAATATATAAAAATTGCAATGGTTGATGCATTTTGATTCCTACAAGTGAATTAATTTCCAAAATCTTTTTGTGTCATCAATTATGCAAGTGCAGAACTATTGAATGGAAATAGATTGTGTTTTCTTTTTTTTTTTTTTTTCTATATACAAACAAATTGAGGTTTGCTAGGCTACATTAACCATGCAAGTCTACAAGGATGTTTACATAAGATAATACAAAATATTCTAAACACAAGATGAGAATACGACATTTGTGTTATGGCTAGATGGTAACCCCCTTGCATATGGATTTAACTTATTAACGTTGTTAGCGTTGAGGCAAATTTAGATAATTCTAGATCTGCTGGCAGCAAGATAAGGACATGAGATTTTCAGAAAGAACCTCAAAGAAAAAAAAATGGAGGGATTTCCACCGCCAATGCTTGCAGAAAAATCAACACAACTATCAAAGTAAGAAATATGTGAGAATGTAGTAATAAATATAGAGCAAAATAGTGTAGTAAATCTTACTGTCATCTGGAACCGAATACAATAGAAAATTCTTGGTGTAAACTTTAGCAAACCGCCAATAGAAACTGACGTGACATTTGGTTCATAGAATTGTCATTTCATAATTGGAATGAGAATGGAATAGAATGGAATAATCATTCCTAATTCATAGTTTGGTATCTTTTATAATTGAATGCCTTTCTAAGCTATTTTATTTTTTGTATAAAAAATCAATATAGAATGGAACACATATTGATTTAAATGACATAAATGCCCTTTATATAAAAAGTTTAAATGTCTTTTTATTTTATGAGATTTTAAATTATAATTATGTTTCACTAAATTATCCTCAATTATAAATATTTTCAATTTGATCTCTTTGTTAAGTTGTACATATGTGACAAAACAAATACTAAAGTGGATGCTGAAGTGGCTAGGGGACCAAATATATAATTAAATCTATATTAAATTTAAGAAGGATAGCAAATGTAATTTTGCAAGGATATGTTGGATAAAAAAAAATTTAATGCCCATTCTATAAAGCATGAAATCTCATTCCCACTTATTTGAGAAGGAATGGATTTCATGTTTCATTTTTAGTTTTATGGAATGGATTCCATAAAATCTATACTATTTTTATCAAACAAACCCAAAAATCGCCCATTATATGCACACTCTATTCTATTTTATAATTATTCCTACATATCAAATGTTACGTGAATGTGTAAAATAGACTTTTTCTTTTCGGTACAGATAAATAGGCTTGTAATGGTCACGGATGAAACCAAGCTAGCAGCATTCTCCAAGTCAAATAGCCACATAGCTATGAGCCATCCAAAGCCTTGCATCCTATTCTTCCTTTAACCAAATCATCCGTTCTCAACTATTGCCTTTCTTTCAAATATCATATTTCAACTATCTATTATAATATTTAAAAAAGGAGTTTTGAAACTTGTCATGTAAAAATTGACTATGTCATTAGGCAATATGTTTTGACAATTAGCTTCATCCTTATCAATTATTTAGCAATTTGTTTTAAACATTTGAGAATCTATAGTATATTTATTATCGAGAAAATATTGTGAAGGGACCTTAACTTTATGTGCAAGTTGATTTAAGGATTTTAACTTTTAAAAGTTTCAATTAAGGACCTCAATATATTCAATTCATTTTTTGACATCTATTTGGCACCAAAAAATGTGGACTAGATACCAACAAATGCTGGCTAAACTAATATATAATTATGTGTTTTAAATATTAAAAAATATTTTTTAATTCAAATAAATTTTGTATTCTTTAAGTAATTTTATAATTTATAATAATTTATAATTTTATATTTAATTATATTTAATTTTGTTATATCTTTATCATTCTAACATGATACTCTACTATTATTTCAACAATAGAAAATAATCTTAATCATACTCCAATAATCTCTAGCGGCAACTTATTTAAACAATTGTCATCATCGATGTACTTTGATAATTGCCACCATTGCTGTACTTCGACAACTGCCGCTCTAATAACTGCCGCCATCGGTGTACACCTATAGCTGCCGCCTTCTTCAGCAACCATTGTCGTCGGCAGCATACTCCAAGTTACAATTCTATATATCAATTCTTTATTTGTCTCAAATAAAATATGTTTTGACAATTGGCCTCATCTTTATTATCTGAGATTTGAACAATTTGTTTTAACATTTGATAATTTGTGGTATATTTATTGTGTTAGATTATTTGACAGGTTATAGTTTTAAATGTTCAAGGAGAAGAAGTCCTTAGATCAAACATTTTAATTAGTAAAAAAAATCATCTAATCTTTATTATAATTTAAAAATAATTCAAACACATCAGAATTTCTAATAGATAATTTAAAAAATTGGATCTTAAAGTAATTTTAATCATTTATTTATTTGATGGTATTCTATTTGCTTTAAATCATGTTTTACTGTAATAAAAAAATTTTAACATGTCAACTTAAAAAATTCTAATAAATATAATCATAATTAAAAGATATTATCATATAAGTTATATTTAAATAAATATTTTCATTTCTTATTTTTTTAAAAAATATAACACATTACAAAATAAGTTAAAATAATAGGTATGAATAAATTACACAAAAAGGGAAAATTAAAAAAAAAACTTAACTTCTTAAAATGAAACTTCTTAATTAAGAAATAAAAATTAAAGAGTACTTAAAAGGAGTGTGGAGAGACAAATAAAAGTTTTAATAGCCCTATTCTTGTTTAAAATTCAAAAAGTCTAAGTTGTTAGAAAGAAAATAAACCAAAGTTCTGAAAACCGAACCGATCACTGAACTGGTCGAGGTACTGATTCCAGGTTTAATGGTTTAACCGTAGTTAAACCGTTATCGAATCAGAATATAATTAAATATATACTTATATTTATATATATTAAAATTTTAATATGTATACTAGTTAACAATTATATATATATATATATATATATATATATATATCACTTATTTACTATTTATATCATCCTTATTGATGAAAATTTATTATATTTTTATTTTATTTTTTCCTTATTCATGACTGAAGTTTTTAATATTAATCTGAAGTTGTTTTTAATATAGAGTGAGATTTTTTAATTTTGATTTTTAGATGATGACAAGTATAAACCGTGACTGGTTTGGCCGTTTTAAACCGTGATCGGTTTGGTTAGTTCAACGGTTCAATTACCGGTTCTCAACATACCGGTTATATAGGGCAGACCGAACCGGCTTATGGTCTGGTTCCTGGTTAGACCGGTCCGACCAGTTGGTTCGATCCGGTTTTTAGAACCTAGAAATAAACACTAGCCTAATATCTCAACATATTAATAAAAAATTATATTACTAAGAAATTAAAGCATAAATACTTAAAGTTTTTTTATATATTTTTTATGAATTAAATTTGAAATTTCAATTCTGTTTTCACCTGTTTGAATTAACCAATAGTTATTATTAAAGTTTCTTCAATAAAGGAAAATATTGAAATGATATTAGAAATACAAATAAAATATTAAAAAATGGCCTAAAAAAAGCATTTATTATAATATTTAAAAGGAGTTAAGATAGTAGTTTAACTTTTTCATGTGAAAAATTAACTACGGCATTTGGTAATCTATTTTGACAATTGAGTTCGTCCTTATTTGACATTTGGCAATATGTAGTATATTTATTGTCTTAGCATAATTAATAGGTGTCACGACCATCCTCGAATGGTTCCGTCACAAAATGATGAAAAAATAAGAAAAATGAATTCCCCACAAATAATTTTTTAAAAGAAAAATTATTGAATAAACCCTTTTTATAAAAATAAGAGAAAAATTGATCTACGAACTATGTCATTATTATCAAGTTCAAGTGTTTATTTCTACACAGGAAAAGGTAAAAACTTAATCCATCTACACCCTTGATACATTCGTTTTAAGATGATTACTTTAAACTACTTGTGCAAATTATTGATAGCCTTGAAATACTTAATTTACCACTTAAAGCAAAAAATGAAATTAAAATCACAACACAAATTATTAAGAAAACTAAATAAAAAAATTTACAATTTCTTCTTATCCAAAGTGTCTATGTATCTCCAAAACGAGGAACTAAAGTCCCGTAATTTATTTAGAAAGTAATTGTTGTGTTGGTTGATTTTATATTGAAAAAAATCTATTGAATTGCTTAAATAGAGATTAGTTCTTGCAAAAAACAAAAAAAAAAGATTAAAATTATTAAATCTATTTAGTGGGATTTAAGACGGTATAAGGCTATGCAGTAAACCCCTATAATCTGTTCAGGTTTTAGCAAATTCTAGTAGTGTTGCTTTTGATAGGCTGGTTGTTGTGTAGTTAGGCTTCTTAGTCCCGTTGTTTATATTAAAAAAAAAAACCTATAAACGTAAATCAAATTGGCTCAAACAAAGCTTAAAAGTGGCATAAGACTATATAATCAACACAATTGGACACTATTTGAACCGCAGTTAACTTTATTAAGAGCAAATAAAGAACTTTGAGAAAACAATGTCATGATAAGATATCCACAAGCACAATTAAAAAGAAACACCAAAGAACGGTAGAACATAAACATACACCTTTCTTATTTTTCTTTATTTTATTTTTTTGGTACACCTAGAGTATTTCCTCACCCGAAAGGTGAAAGACTAATATCACGATTTCGGCCATACCCTTGTGGGGAAGGCCTACCAGTAGCGTATGTTCCATTCACATCCACCAGGAATTGAACCCCTGAACATGATGCTTAAGGGCTCAAGCCACTTTCACTTACACCAACGCATGTTAATTTTTTTTTATTTTATTTTTATTCACTTAATATCTCTCTCTTCTCCATCTCTAACTTCTCTTCTGTTTTTCTTTTTCCTTATCTCTTCTAACTCTCACTTTTCTCTCACCAATTTCTTCCCTCTTTGCCTATTCAATTCTTATCCTTTTTTTTTTCCTCCTTCACTTTTTACGAACACTTTCCCATCCTTTTGTTTTTGTCATTTTTCTTTAAAAAATTAATATATATCATTTTAGTATTTACCTTGTCTCTCTTCTATCTCCTCTCTCGTATCCATCTCAACAACCAACCATAATCTCTCTCTCTCTCTCTCTCTCTCATACACACACACATTTTCTTTCCTTGACTTCTCCCTCTTCCTTATTTGACCGGTAACTCTATCTTATACACACACATTTGTAAAAAAAATACTTTCTTAGAATTCTACTATATATACCTTTGAGAAATGCGAGATACTACGAATGCATTTTACAAATTCATCTACGAATTCAACTTTTAATGACATCTGTATTTTATAACTATTTATTTCTGTTTTTTTTTTCACTTTCCCATGATTTCTGTCACACGTTTAACTGTACGTAAAAATATATGTAAAAAATCCTTCGTGTTAAATAGCACCACTCTATTAGGCACCTGTGTTATCTTCAAGGCCAATTCAATGTTCTAGCAAACATGGATGCATCTCTCCCTAAGTACTACATTGTTGTTGCCTCCCTCTACAATCGTAATTAAGCTTTCCCATTGTAAACATCGTGTTCATGGATTCCTTTTTTGTTTCTTTCAAGGCCAAGGCCATCAACTAGCAAACATTGCTACCCTCTCTCCCTATGTAGTCCATTGTCCTTCTCTTCCTAATATATACCATTGTAGTGGCCATAATTTTCTTGCAGCATATCATCATTGCAAAAGCATGGCTACATCTCTTCCTAAATTGTCCACTTTCTTTGCTTTTGTCTGCCTTGCCCTTCTCCTTTTCTCCACATGGGATACAATAAATATATATTCTACCAACTTATTCATATATCTTTTCTCTATTTCTTGGGGATGCTAACCTACATTATTTTTCTTCCTTCTTTTTAATTTCTTCTTTTTCAGAGGTTCAATTTGCAGAAGCAAATCTTTGCGAAAAGCGTAGCAAAACATGGTCAGGATCTTGTGAAGTCACAGCACAACTGTGATAGGCAGTGTAAAAACTGGGAGCATGCAGAACACGGAGCCTGTCACTTTCGATTTCCCTGGTTCTGCTTGTTTCTGCTAACTTCAACTGTTGAGGCCAACCAATGTCCACTACCACTTCGTGTTTCAGAAAGTAAAACACTTGGTTGCTACCACTTCTCCTTATCCTTTTCACTGCAGCTTCTTTTACAAACACTTCAAATATATATCCTACAATAATGTAACAAAAAAAAGCTTAAAGGTTGTGTTCTATGTGTCTTTATTAGATTACTGCAATAAAATTTGAAATGGCCTTGTGCATTTCATTCCTATATCTGATCAATTACTTTACAAAATCTCATGTCATATCAATTTTACCAAGTGTGTAGAACTATTGAAGCAAAATGGTCTTCTTGGTATTCAATTATGTATTCATCGTTTGGAGAATGCTTTTAAGTGGACAAGTTTGTTACACCGGATAATACAAATTGTTCACATAGCAAACAGAAAATAAAATATAAATAAGATAACGAAAGAAAATGTACACACCTCCCTAAAATTTATATACTATGAACTTTTGGATCCAGGTGAGAGGCTCTTAACTTTTCGAAATATATGCAAACAAATCTTTCTAAACATCAACTAAATAAACAATTCATCAGGTAATTTGTAATTTCTAATTAAAACATATAGTGTCTCTCATTTGTTTACATCATTGTTTTTATAAAAAAATTTATTCTTAATTTGTTTTATGTTTAAAAGTAATACATTATAGCTCCTTCGGAGAAAATTTTCAACTAATACAATTGTTTATGGAGAAATTTGTCAATTTATTTGACAAACAAAATCTCCAACTTCGTAATTGATTTTGAGGAAATTCTGATACCAATTATCAATTTAGGAATGGAATCTCCTCGTATGTAGGCTCTAAAGTATTTAGAAGTTCTATGATTAGTTATTCATGTCAAACACTTTTTTTAACAACGATTGCAATTGTCAGATGAAAGTCAAGTGTTGAAATTCAAATTGATGGAGTGCTAAAATTAAAAATTAAAAATGAAATAAATGTGAACAAATTTAGACATTCTGTTATGTCTCACATTAAGTAAAATTAGAGGTGGTACTTAAGCTATGAGGCTCTTTCATCTAATAAACTAGTCTTTTAGAATGAGCCCCTCATGAACTTGGGTCGTAATAATTTGTGCTTTCATTGAAGGCTGCCCTATGAAAAAGGTTATTTGAAGGCTCAATGTGGTACTTAAGTCATGACACATCTTTTGAGATGGACTCCTTGTGAGCTTAGGTCGTAACACATTCCCAACCTTGCAATGGTGAACCTTTTTAACCATTTATTTTGAAAAATACTTTTTTTTTCTAAAACTCACTTTGAAAAATCATCTTAGAAAATTTTTCCTTTTATTATCATTTGAAAAAATCACTTTTAGGAAAATTCATTTTTAAAAATTCTTTCATTTTATTAAAAATAACATTTTCTTAAGATTAATTTTTCTTAATTCATCACTTTTGCTTAATAAGTTATGGGTTTATAATTTGTTTTATACAATAATAACTATTTAGCCACTCATTTTTGTCTTAATCATTTATCATTTTTAATAATATCCCCGACAAAATAGGACATATAAAAAACAAAAAAAGATAAAAAATAAACATTTTGTTTAAAATAATTAAGGACCACTTTAATTCTTTTAGTAGATAACTTGAGATTAAATAGATAACCGTCTCTTGGAACGAAACTAGCGGTGAGGAGTGCTAACTTGAGATTAAACTTGTACTCAAGTAATGCAGACTAATTTTTTATTATTGAAAAGAGTTTTACCAATTATTTTCCCTAACCAAATAAAAGTTGGTGGCAACTCCTTTTCATATTTTCTCCATATTTTCACAATTTTTTTATTTCAAGTTGCTTGCTTTGCCTCAGTGCCGTCCGAGACAATTGCAACAAGAGGATAACCCAAAATCCAAATCATTGTTAGATACTATTCTCAAAATTTATTAGAACTTCTTACTATTTTGCAAAGAGCCTAGAGGACAAAATCAATTAACCTTGTTTACCTTAGGGTCTACATATACTAATTCCTACATGGAAAGAGTTTACTGTTTTTTCAATATGGGGCTTAAAACAAAAACAACATAAAATTTCTTTCTCCTATCTGAAACTTAAATAACAAATCACTCTCTCTCTCTCTCTCTCTCTCTCTCTAGTTTTTATAAAATCAAGATATGGGGTTTAGTTGGACTTTTGAAAACTTGGGGCATTACATTCCTCCTCTTAAAAAGTAGAATTGGTATGAAGACAAGAATATTTAAGAAAGTTAAATGAAATGGACAAAATATGACAATACAAGAATAGACATACGATTCCAAGTTAACAAGTGGGTGATAATAGTTTTCTGCCTATAAATTGTGCCCAAGTATACCAGTGTTTGGGAAATTTGTCACTAGTTTAAACAAGGGAAATACAATTTGACAAATAAATACTCTTGACATATCAAAGATGACAAGATTCTGATATCAGTTCTTACTCTTGAGGGGAAATCTCCTCCAAAGTGGATTCTCAAGTTAAAAGCTTGTCAAAGATGCACAGTCAGGTGCAGAAAGCAGATTCGACAGAAATGTATATTGACAGAAGATGTACATTGACAGTAAAAATAAAGTGCAAGATAAAGTAAATTGATAATGAATGTAAATGACAGTAATTATAAATTGACAATGGGAATAAACTGATAATAATTGATAAACTGACAATAAAAAGTAAATTGATAACAAAAGTAAATTGTATTGAATTCAGAATACATGAAATGATAAAGTGGAAGGTATACAGGGAGTTAGAAGAGGGGTTATTTCTTATTAGCTAGCTTCGCTCTTGAAGTGATCCTTTTATCCATAAGCGTCTTTAGGACTTAGGATGTGTAGGATGTGTTTTCAAGAATCTAACCTTTTTTTTTTGGTACAAAGAATCTAACCTTTATTACATATGAAAAACTTGTATTTATAGGCAAACAAAAGTAACTGCCTATGCCCAAAGATTACACCACTTGTCAGACAGGTGTCATGCATGTAGATCATGCTTATTTCAAATATTTAAATTTCCTATAACTGTCTCTTATATTTGATTTCAAACTTGAATTTTGAATGCCTTTAAGATAACTATCTTTGACTGAGTCTTACAACTGCCTCTCTTGCGTTAAAGCCTCCAAATCAACTTTATGAAGAATATGCCAAGTGTTCGTGTCAGTGACCCCCTGTTGTCTTTTGTTCAAAAAACGTCATTCAACAACATCCCTTACTGAGTTGCATTACCCCCTTCATCTTGTCAGTGTTAAACGTCTTTTTGTCACATCAACTAGATACTCTTGTCGAATAAGGCTCAGTCTCTTGGTTTGACGACTTTGTCCCTACTTAGTTCTTGCCAAAAACCCTTCTATAATGGATTCTGTTGAGAACTTGTTCTAACTTAGTAATAAAAACCAAAATTGTTGGTTTTGCCACTAACATCCAGCTGCAAACAAAGCTACAAACATAATTCTATTGTACAAACTCTCGTTTGCAACTAATAGGTAGGACCTACTGCCAAAGCTCTAATATCATTTTTGTCACTTTAGACGCCGTTACCAGCACACTGGATATTCCAAAAACCTAACTAGGCTAGAAAGCCTACTACAAACATCTTCCCAAAATATACAACAACTATCAAAAACTTCAAAAATAATGTGCCAAATTTCTTCAAATAAACCCAGAAGTCAACATAGGCTACAAATAAAATAAAATAAAATAAAATAAATTAATAACCTAAGCATTACCCTACAAATGTAGACTAGAATCATGAACGATTGGGATGAACAACAAATCCTAAGCTATCTCAATTGGATACTTGCAGTGAGGGAGTAAAATACATAATGAACTGGAAGAGAAAGTAAGAAATGCACACAAATAGTTCTTTTTCCAAAGAAAAATCAAAAGAAAAATTATTATTGTAGTTGATAATAAATTTGTAAGAAAATATCATTATAAAACATAGTCCATATCGATAATGCCTAAAGAACCATTTCACAAAAAGAAAAAAATCATCCAAGGGCCTCACCTCCTTGTAGGTCCTTTAAAAAAAAACAACAAGGGGTTTTACCTCCACCCGACTTCGCTCAAACAAACCAGAGGCCATGTCACACTTGGCAACAATCACGGTTATATAGAGTTCTAAACAGGAACTAATTATGGACTATTTAAATGAATATGGAATCCAAAGTCTAGAAAAAATATTTAAATGATAAGTCTCAAATTTAAATAATTTAAAATTGCATTACTCAATATCATCATGTTACAAAAATCTATATTTCAACAAAAATTCAAATATTTTGAAAAGGTCTTATTTCTCCAATGAAAAAGAAAAAGACAATGTATTTACGTAAAGTATCCACTAACCTATTATAAGATTAAGGTAAGATAAGCCAAAACCCAAATCAATATTAGACATTACTCCTAAAATTTACTAGAACTTTTTACTCTTTTGAAAGAGCCTAAAGAAGAAAAACTATTAAACTTGTGTACCTTATGGTCTATATGTCTCTCTCTATTTCTCTCTATCTCTCTAGCCTCTTGATTCAGTCCTTGAGGAACTTGTTTAATTGACAGTCACTTCGTCAAACTCAAACATCAATTTTGCTGCAATCAACAAATATTTCATTAAATTATAACAGACAAGGCGATACTCGTGTCAATTGTTTAATAACTAACTGAAAATCCCCAATTATTTCGACACTTGGAGATTTTAATTTTATTAAAATTTCCATTTTGACAATTAGTGCTTCATATTAAGCCTCACACTTTTTTAGTTTGTCATCTGGTGAAATAATTAAAATTTTAATTCTCACACCATTTTCTGACGTTGATAAACTATACAATACAAACAACCAAGGTTTTAATCCGACAAAATTAATATCTTCATCAGTTATCTCTAAACATGAATGATCAGCAAAAAAAACGAAAAAATGGCTAGGACTCGGCCTTTTAATGCCTTTAAAGGTACATATTTCAATGAAAACTTTGTCTACCTAATGGTCCAACGGCCAATTCTATCATGAATTATGGGTTTTGACATCATGCACTTAGCAATGTCATTAATATATGCTATCAAATTTGATATCAATAAATCCATAATATTAATTTTATTTGAAATCAATGATGAAATATAATTTGATAGCCTATTTTAATACTAAAAGAATAATAAAAGTGATATTAAAATCAAAAATAAAACCAATCATTTTATGTCTCATAGCAAGGCCAATAATGTTATTGATATATATACTATTAAATTTGAAAATAATTATTTTATTGATTTGATAAAAATAAAAATAAAATAAAATAAATGAAATCAAATTTAGTATTAGCCAATAAAAGTGCTGGCTTTGAGAACCAGCTGAACAAGTTTAGAAAGATATGAAAGGCGATTCTATGCGAGCTCCACGCCTAGTTAACAAGTGCAACGTGGCTTTCCATGTTTGCTTATATTTACAAAGCAGATGTTAATTTGTTTACATCAATTATATCATATACCACTGAATGATATATAACATGTTTGGTTTATTGGAATGGAAAGCAAGGGAATGGGAATGGAAATGAAATATTCCCATTCTCTTGTTTGGTTGAAAAATAGAAGAGGGAATACCTAACTTTTATAAATCTCCATTCCCTTCGTTTGAGGGAATAGCAATCTATAATAAAACCTAATGAATAGCTATTCCATAACAAAAAATATATAGTAGTTTTTCTAAATAAATATTTTCAAAATAATATTTCTTATTTTATAATATGAGTAAAATTATTTTATTTTATTTTTTCATTCTATTATATGATCAATTTTAATATACCAAACATAGGAACCAAACACACTATGGGAATGAGCGTTTCCTTTCATTCCATTTCTTTACCCATTCCTATTCTCATTCCCATTTCTTTCCTTTCCTTTCCATATTAATCATGTCCTAAGTTTCTTCACTTTCTTGTGAAGGGAATCCATATATAGGGATATACCTCAGGAAAGAAAAGCCATATCATCTTTCATCCTTTGTGTTTTGCTATATATACGCCATTTTAGTGGCCAAGATTTTGTTGCAGGACACCATTTAGCAATTATTGCTAAATCTCTTCCTAAGTTCTCCACTTTGCTTTTCTCTGCCTTGCCCTTTTCCTCTTCTGCACCTACAGTTTGTCTCTCTATCAATTATAATAAAGAGGTGTAAGCAAATAGTTCATCTATTTTCTATTTCTTTTTTTCTTTTTATGCAGAGGTGCAACTTGCAGAAGCAAATCTTTGCCAAAGGCGAAGCAAATGGCAAGATGTTTGAATCACACAACACTGTGATAATCAGTGCAGAAAGGACCATGCAGATCACGGAGAATGTCACTTGGTTCCCCCTGCTGTTGCTTCTTGTTTCTGCTACTTCTACTGTTAAGAAGTGAAATTACTTGCTTTTGTGATTCAGTTTCGATTGTTATTGCACTCTGTCTGTCTTTCAACAATAATATATAAAAATTGGAATGGTTGATGCATTTGATTCCTACAGGTGAATTAATTTCCAAAATCTTTTTGTGTCATCAATTATGCAAGGGCAGTACTATTGAATGGAAATAGATTTGTGTTTTTTTTTTTTTGTTTCTATATACAAACAAATTGAGGTTTGCAAGGCTACATTAACTATGCAAGTCTACAAAGATGTTTACATGAGATAATACAAAATATTCCAAACACAAGATGAGAATACGACATTTGTGTCATGGCCAGATGGTAACCGCCTTGCATATGGATTTAACTTTATTAAAGTTGTTGAGCGTTGAGGAAAAATTTAGATAATTCTAGATCTATTGGCAGCAAGATAAGGACATGAGATTTTCAGAAAGAACCTCAAAAACAAAAACAAAATGGAAGGATTTCCACCGCCAATGCTTGCAGAAAAATCTAGGAAGACAAGTAAAAAGCAACCCAATATCAAAGTAAGAAATATATGAGAATGTAGTAATATTTAGCAAACTAGTGTAGAAATTGTACTGTCATCTAGAACCGAATGCAATAGAAAATTCTAGGTGTAAAACTTTAACAAACAGCCAATAGAAACTTACGTGACATTTGGTTCATAGAATTGTCATTACATATTTGGAATAAGAATGGAATAGAATGAAATGATTATTCCTAATTTACAGTTTGGTATCTTTTATAATTGAATGCCTTTCCAAGCTATTTTATTGTTTTGTATATGAAATCAATATAGAAAGGAACACAAATTGATTTAAATGATATAAATGCCCTTTATATAAAAAGTTTAAATGTCTTTTATTTTATGAGATTTTAAATTATAATTATGTTTCACTAAATTATCCTCAATTATAAACGTTTTCAATTTGATCTCTTTGTTAAGTTGTACATATGTGACAAAACAAATACTCAAGTAGAGGCTGGAGTGGCTAGGGGACGAAATATATAATTAAACCTATATTAAATTTAAGAAGGATAATAAATGTAATTTTCTAAGGTTATGTTGGATAAAAAAAAAACTTAATGCCCATTCTATAAAGCATGAAATCTCAATCCCATCTATTTGAGAAGGAAATGGATTCCATATTCCATTCTTGGTTTTATGGAATGGATTTCCATAAAATCTATACTATTTTTATCTAACAAACACAAAAATCGCCCATTATATGCACATTCTATTCTATTTTATAATTATTCCTAGATATCAAATGTTACGTGAACGTGTAAAATAGACTTTTTCTTTTCTGTACAGATAAATAGGCTTGTAATAGTCACGGATGAAACCAAGCTAGCAGCATTCTCCAAGTCAAATAGCCACATAGCTATGAGCCATCCAAAGCCTTGTATCCTATTCTTCCCTTTAACCAAATCATCCGTTCTCAACTATTGCCTTTCTTTCAAATATCATATTTCAACTATCTATTATAATATTTAAAAAAGGAGTTTGAATTTGTCATGTAAAAATTGACTATGTCATTTGACAATATATTTTGACAATTAGCTTCATCCTTATCTATTATTTAGCAATTTGTTTTAACATTTGAGAATCTATAGTATATTTATTATCGAGAAAAATATTGTGAAAGGATCTCAACTTTATGTGCAAGTTGATTTAAGGATTTTAACTTTTAAAAGTTTCAATTAAGGACATCAATATATTCAATTCATTTTTTGACATCTAGTTGGCACCTAAAAATGCCAACTAGATACCAACAAATGCTAGCTAGACTAATATGTAATTATGTGTTTTTAAATATTAAAAAATATTTTTTAATTCAAATAAAATTTATATTCTTTAAGTAATTTTATAATTTAAATAAAAACTAAATCATTTTGTCTATACTGATTATTATTATAAATGCCAATTATAAAACTTATACAACTTAATTTTTTCACATTTCAGTTATTAATTATACCTAAAATAAAAATTTTAATATTTATATATATGTACATAAAGTTAATATATATATATGTGTGTGTGTGTGTGTGTGTGTGTGTGTGTGTGTGTGATTATCTGTTTTAAATATTAAAAAATATTTTTCAGTTTAAATAAATTTTGCATTCTTTTAAGTAATTTTATAATTTAAGTAAAATTAAATCATTTTGTCTATATAAATACAACTTTTCTCACATTTCATTATTAATTGTAACTAAAATAAAAAAAATTAATATATATTCAGAACCAAAAAAGAAAATAAGTGTGGATAGAGAAATAGGAGTGTTGATAGCCTTATTCTTTTTTAAAATTCAAAAACTCTAATTTCGTAGAAAGAAAATAAACACTAGCCTAATATCATAACGTGTTAATAAAAAATCATATCACTAAAGAATTAAAGCATAAATACTTAAAGTTTTTTTGATATATTTCTTTTATGAATTAAATTTAAAATTTCAATTCTCTTTTCACCTGTTTGGTTTAACCAATAATTACTATTAAAATTTCTTGAATAAAGAAAAATATTAAAATAATATTAAAAATACTAAGAAATATTAAAAAATGGCCTAAAATAAGTATCTATTATAATATTTAAAAAGAGAATAATGGTTTAATTTTTTTCATGTGAAAAATTGACTGTGCCATTTGACAATCTGTTTTGACAATTGGCTTCATCCTTATTTGACATTTGGCAATTTGTAGTATATCTATTAATTAATAGGTGCCACGACTATCCTCAAAGGGCTCCGTAACAGGATGACGAAAAAATAAGAAAAATAGAATCGACATTAATAATTATTTAGTAAGAAAATTATTAAGAAGCCCTTTTTATAAAAATAAAAGAAAAATTGATTTAAAAATCATGTCAAGCTTGGGAGTTTATTTATGTACAAGAAATGTAAAAACTTAATTTTATTATATTCCTGATACATCCATTCTAAGACAGTTACTTTAAGTAACTTGTGCAAATTATTGATAACCTTAAAATACTTTTTACACCTTAAAGCAAAAAAAAATGAAATTAAAATCACAACAAAAATTATTAAGAAAATTAAATAAAAATATTTATACAATTTTAACTTATCCAAAGTGCCTACGTATCCTGAAAACTAGGAATTAAAATCTTGTAGTTCATCTAGAACTTCTCTTCTCCGTTATTCTCATTTATTCACTTACTTTCTCCATCTTCTCCGTCTCTAACTTCTCTTCTCTTTTTATTTTTTTTTTTCCTTTTTTGACTTATCTCTTCTAACTTTCACTATCATCTCACCAACACCATACGGTCAACATTTCCTCCTTCTTTGCCTATATTTTGTTATTAAATTCTTATTCTTTTTTTTCCCTTCACTTTCTATAAACACCTCCCATCCTTTTTTTTTTTGTTATTTAAAAAAAAAAATTTAACATATATCATTTTACCTTATCTCTCTCCTCTCTCCTCTCTATCCATTTCAACAACCACCCGTAATCGCTTTCTTTCTCTCTTTTTTTTCATAACTTCTCCATCTTCCTTATTTGACTTCTCCATCTTCCTTATTTGAATTGTTAAAAATACTTTCTTAGAATCTATATATACCTCTATACATATTAGTTCTAGGCACCTGTGTTATTTTCAAGGCCAATTCCATATTCTAGCAAACACGGATCTCTCCCTAAGTACTACACTCAAGGTTTTAAATTGCGGTTGCAATTGTATTGTAATCACAGTCATGTTGTGGCGGTTGCAAATTGATGGGGATTGATGCGGGTCGCAATCGCAGTGTGTCACAGTTGCGGAGGCCACTGTCACCGAGATATTGCGACTATATCAAATGATGTGATTCGAAATTTGAATGCTTGCAGTGTTATTGCCTCCAAATTAAGCTTTCCCATTGTAAACATTGTGTTCATGGATTCCTTTTTTGTTACTTTCAAGGCCAAGCTTATCAACTAGCAAACATGGCTACCCTCTCTCCCAATGTAGTCCACTGTCATTGCCTCGTCCTTCTCTTCCTATGTAATACCATTTTAGACGCCATAATTTTCTTGCAAGACATCATCATTTTGCAAGCATGGCTGCATCTCTTCCTAAATTGTCCACTTTCTTTGCTTTCCTCTGCCTTGCTATCCTCCTTTTCTGCACCTACGGTTTGTCTCTCTATCAATTAATTGAGAAACATATATAGTTAATTTAATTAATTAGTTTTTGATGATTTATAAACACAACTAATTAATGTATGTGTTAAAGATTTAAATTCTAGATATGTTTTCAACTTTCTACTTTTTATTCTAAGTAAGTAATTTAAATGCATTTGGCGTAAACATAACTTTTTAAATACTCATGAATTAATAATAGATTAATTTTGTTATTAACCTTATTTTTATTAATGTTAATTTGAATATTTAAGACGTCATGTAAATGTTACATGTATTTAAAATAGCTAATTTAAAAATAAAAATTAATTTTATAATGTTACAGCAGCATTTTCTGTTAGATTTTAAATTGCACACTAACAAAGGTATTATAACTGCTGATTTTTTAAAAATAGAAGACCGAGTAAACATTTTCAAAATAGAGAAACGAATTCATTTGCTTTGTTCTCTATTTCTTTTGGATCCCAAATTCTATTATTTTTCTTCCTCTTTTTTCCTTCTTATGGAGAGGTACAACTTGCAGAAGCAAGTCTTTACAAAACGTATAGCAAAACATGGACAGGGTTTTGTGCAATGACACAACACTGTGATAATTAGTGTAGGAACTGGGAGCATGCAGAGCACGGAGAATGTTAGAAAGATGGAATCGGTTATGCTTGTTTCTGCTACTTCATCTGTTAAGAAGTGAAATTAGAATTTCTAGTTATGCAATGGGAGAGAAAAGGAAATAAACATCATCGATTCTTACCTTTGTAATTCAGTTTCGATTGTTATTGCACTCTGTCTGTCTTTCAACAAAAATAAAAACTGGAATGGTTTGTGCAATTGATTCCTACAAGTGAACTAATTTCCAAAATCTCGTAATCATCAATTATGCAAGTGTAGAACTATTGAATGGAAATGGATTTTGTGCTCTTTCTTTTGTTTTTTTTTTTTCTATACACAAAAAAAATTAAAGTTTGCAAGAGTACAAGTATTTTTACATGAGATTATATCATAGTTTTAAATTACGGTCGCGGTTACAATGATGTTGTGGTTGCGGAGATTCCTATACAGCAATATTGTGATCGCAATTGCGGTTGCAGACTACAATTTAAAACCATGAATTATAAAAAATATTCTAAACACAAGATGAAATACAAGGCTACAATTGTGTCATGGCCAGCTGGTAACCCCCTTGCATATGGATTTAACTTCATGCATATTAATATAAGCTTTTATGTGAGAGTTTCATAAACACTTAAAAGATAGATTGTACTAGTAAAATCACTTGTCCAATGTATAGAAAAGTAAAAAAAAAATATATATTATGAAAATAATAAGTATAAAAAATTAAAAATAAGAAAAAAATATTATTAAATAGAAAGAATAAATAAAATAAAAAAAAGAAGGAAAGAAGAATTTTAAAAAAATTTGACTTATAAACTTTTTCTCTTTAAGGATTTAAAATCATAACCTATTAACTATTTAAGATAATAAATACATTACAATATTTAAAATTTATATTATTGTTACTTACCACATAAGCATTATTAATTAGAATTAAATGTCAAAATAAATTTTTAAATAACATAGTGAAATTTCATGTGACAAAATTAAATCATTATTTTTCTTTTAAATATTATAATAGATTGGCAGTAGCGTTGCAAATTTTGAGTAACACGACAAAAGTTGTATAATATTCACGCGAGGATCTCTGCATGTGTTTGTGGACCACTACATAGGTTGTGTTTGCCACCGCTAGTGCTGCAATATTTTAGCTTTCTTCATGTGTTACTGAACTACAAAATAGTTGTTTAATCCAAAAGCTGAATTTATATCTTTCATATCGATCAATTCAATCATGTTCAAATATTTAAGGATTTGAGTTTCCCCATGAAGTGTTGCAACACACTAAATCTGACTCTAGGATCCAAGTGAACAATGGATAATTTCCACAGCATCTCAATTCGTTAATACTAGTTATATGTCCCGTGTAATGTTTTATTTTTTTAATATTATAATTATTTTATTTAATAGGTATAATCAATTTTTAATTTATGCATGTTAAAGTTTTAAACCATTTGTTTTAACAAGTTAATCATAAAATAGTATCATTAATTACTAATTAAAATAATTTCATTTTATAATATATAAGTATATAAATTAAATACTTAATAATGCCATCAATTGTTTCTTAAAATAATCTTACATATGCATAAAATATATAGTGTGTTTTAAGAGAATAAAACAGATAGGTTAATCGTGTTATTTTTCAAAATGTATATAAAATAAATAATTAATAGTTCATATTTTAACTGAGTTCAGAAATTTAGATATTAGCCCAATGAACTCCAATTAAAAATTTTTGAATTAAGGCAAATCGGTCACTAATTTAGGAAGTTGGACATATTATTACCCATTTACCACCCTTTGTTTTTACTATTTCACATTTTTCTTACTTTTTTGTCATTTTTCTATCTTTTTTATTTTTTGGTATTTTCTTTTCAAAAATTACAATATACCCGGAAAAAAATACATGCCCCAAGCTAGTTTAAACCTCCAAAAAACTAAAAAAAATGTGATAGATCTGTGAGATCGTGACCCAAGGCAATATTATATGTTGTTTCGGAATAATATTCATAGTGTCTTTCATTTTGTTTTTTTTTAAGAGATTATGTAAAAACCGAACCGTCTCTTGTATATGCCAGTATATATATTTTATATAGAAGAAAATTTTAATGCATCTTGATTCTATGCAATTTATTAAAAAAAGCAAAAATAAAGGTTATATATCTTTTGAAAATTTGCTCTACTTTCTAAGATTTTAAAGTTGGTTTATACAAAAAATTTAATTAGGTATTGAAATATGACACCCATTTTCTTTAGAAATTTAGCAAACAAAAAACTTTCGATAAAGTAGCTATTATGAAGTATAAATAGGCACAGTTTTGTTTGAAATTCTCGAGAGAGATATATATAACCTACGTTTTCATTTTCATAAAGAACTTTCTTAAGATTATGCTACATATATACCTTTTAGGCATCTTTGTTATCTTCAAGGCCAATTTCATGTTCATGCAAACATGGATGCCTCTCTCCCTATGTACTTCATTGTTATTACCTCCCTCTACCTTGTTCTTGTCTTTTAATTTATTCCCCCACCTTTAACTAATGAATTTGTCTGCTAAGCATTCCCACTGTGCACACATTGTTCAGGTCAAAAGCAGCCGTTCTATTTGTTCATGGATTCCTTTTTTGTTACACCTTCAAGGCCAAGCCTATCAACTAGCAAACATATGGCCGCCCTCTCTCCTTATGCTGTCCATTGTGATTGCCTCCTTTGCCATGCCCTTCTCTTCCTATATATACCATTTTGGTGGCCATAATTTTCTTGCAGCACATCATCATTGCAAGCATGGCTACCTCTCTTCCTAAATTCTCCACTTTCTTTGCTTTCCTCTGCCTTGCCCTCCTCCTTTTCTCCACATGGGGTACAATAAATATATGTTCTACCAACTTATTCATATATCTTTCTCTATTTCTTGGGGATGCTAACCTATATTATTTTTCTTTCTTCTTTTGCAGAGGTTCAATTTGCAGAAGCAAAAGATTGCCTAAAGCTTAGCGAAACATGGTCAGGGCCTTGCCCAACCCAAAAAACTCAAGCATGTGATAACCAGTGCAGACAAGCAGAAAATGCAGACCACGGAGCCTGTATGTTTGATTTCTTTGGTTTTGCTTGTTTCTGCTTCTACAACTGTTGAGGCCAACCAATGTCCACTACTACTCTGTGTTTCCCAAAATAAAACCTTGGTTGCTACTACTGCTCCTTGCATTTTCATTGCAGCTTCTTTTATAAACACTTCAAATATACATCCATGTAACTCAGTTGTTACAGCCTAGGGCTGTGTTCTGTGTGTCTTTATTACTGCAATAAAATTTGAAATGGCTTTTGCATTTCAGTCCTATGCAACAGATCAATTACTTTTACAAAATCTCATGTCATACCAATTATACAAGTGTGCAGAACTACTGAAACGAAATGATTTCTTGGTATTTATTATGTACTCATTGTATGGGCAAAAGCTTTTAAGAGTTCAAGTTTCTTGCACCGGATAATAATACAAATTGTACACAAGGGGCAAAGTCAAAATAGAATATAAAATAAGAAAGAAAAAGTACACAACCCCATAAAATTTATATACCTTTTCTTCGGATTCAGGTGAGAGCCTCTTAGCTATTCAAAATATGCAAACAAATCTTTCCAAACAACAATTAAATGAAAATAATTCATTGTGTACTTTTTAATTAAAACATGTGACATCTCTAGTTTGTCCACCTCATTTTCTTTAAAAAAGTTTTTTTCTTAATTTATTTCTCACTCTGCAAGATAATAAATATATGATAATTAAAAATAAAAAATAATTTTAAATGATCTTTCAAAAAAATTAAAAAAATAACTTTTTTGGGTACTTAGAAATGATTTTAAATAATGTAAATAAATTAAAGACATCAAATGTATTAATTAATACATGTAAGTTACGTGAAGAACGATTTTCATTTACTAGATGAATGAGATTAGCATAGTTGCTTCTTACTTTTGGTCTCTTTTAATTTCTACATATTGTATTCTGTGCGTATGTATATCATGCTACATATCCTTTATATAGACCAAAACCTTAGCTATCTTTAGATAATGCAATTCATTTTAAATCTAATATGATATTACTAATCTTGAAAATTTTCAAATTAGGATAATGGGCTTTATTTTATTTTTAAATTTTCAACTATCAATATCTTAAAATTCACCTTCTAGAAACAAAAATTTAAATGAAAATATTTGTTTCCTTGTTCTATTATTTTTTATAAGCTAATTAGCAAAACAAATTTAAGATGAAATGATCAAGTAATAATACAGTACATCGATCTGTTAACAAATGACTCGTCAAAGAGAAGGTAAAAGAAATTTCAATTGTAATGGGTTTGAACTATAAAACCTTATTAACTATAGAGTTAATTAAACTTTGGGAACCAGCCTCTTTCTTAAAATAAATCTAGTTTAAATCTTCCATGGCTAAAAACAAGTTGTTGATACGTGGTTATGAGGCACTAGAACAAGTGTTATGAGTAACAAAATAAGGAATTGGAGAGGGTGAGTAAAAGGAAATTTGATCTATATTAATATATGTATTCTACTTCTAGCAAACGTTTTTGAATTGACTTTTGAATTATGTTCGTGAAAATTTGGTGGTAGAACATGGGTATATGAATGCAGAACTTTCGAATGAACTTCTCTTGAAATTTTTTATAGAGTCATGATGTGTGTGATACTTTTTGTTTTAAATCAAGAATTATGTGTAAATAACTAATTAATTAATAATATTTTCATTAGCTTTTTGTTTATAATTTGAAGTACTTATACCAAAGAAAAGTTCAAATCAAAGATAATTTTCATTATGCATGGATTGCATAATTTACAAACTATATGTGTGGGAGATTGTTGAAAAATTTTGCTTGATATTAGATAATTGTCTCTTCTTTTAATCCAACATTGATGATATATAAAAGGGTTTTATATGCTTTTATCAAGGAGACACACACAATAAAGGTTTAGACTTTAGAAAGAGAAAAAAAAATGTGATTATAATACTGTATTTTATTTTAATCTAGTTCGGTACTAATATCATTAGGCCTCGTGTAAATGACCAATTCCATTAATAAGTATGAGATAAGGCCCTAAAGAAATAGGTCTAATATTCAAATTAAGTCCTAAATGATAAAGGTTTATCTATATCATTAAGGAGTCCTTAATCCTATTCAGTTAGAGTTATCACCCCAAATCCTTACCTATAAAAAAGGGGCACACCTCTCAGGTATATTTACTTAATCCCAATACTTAAACCTGTTGAAGTACTCTTCTAACTTAATCGTTGAAGTATCTTTTGCATGTACCCCCCACCATTCTCTTATTCAAGCATCTCGGTGTATATCTTCAACACCTTCAGGCTCGATCCTAGGTATGATCCTCTACCTCGAATTTAGTATAAAACATTGGCGCCATCTTGTGAGGAATCAGTAAAATCCTATTCCCAGTAACCATTATCATAATGGCAAATTATGAAAAGGGTTGAAGCATCTAGTACCAACAATGCTACTGGAATTCCCCAATCTCAAAACCAACAAAACCATTTTGGTGAAAACTCAAGAGAAATCCCAAAGGAAAACCCCAAAGGGAACCTTGGTGGAAACCCAAGTGAAAAGCCAAGGGAAATCCAAGAGGAAAGGCAGGAGGGAACCCAAGACCAAGGTAGAAACCCAAGAGGAACAAATCCAAAAGAAGACTACAATCCTCCAAGAGGTAGAGTCCCAAAAGGAGACTACAGTCTTTCTAAAAGATAGAGTCTCGAATGAAGACAAATATTGCCAGAGAGGGATAAACTTAAAATGAGTCTAAAGTTCTCCAAGATGTAGAATCGTTAATAGGAGACCAAATGTTGCCTAAGAGACATAAACAAAAAAAAAGAAGAAGTAGTATGTCAAAAGGAGACCAATGTTGCATGAGAGGCATAAACTCAAAAGGAGACCAAAGTTATCCAAAAAGTAAAGTCTCAATAGGAGACAAACGTTACTTAAGAGACATAACCCAAAGGGAGACTAAGGTGTTCTAAGAAGTAAAGTCCTAAAATGAGACAAATATTGTCTAAGAGACATAAACCAAAAAGGAAACTAAAGGTCTTCCAATAAATAAAGTTCTAAAAGGATACAAATCTAGCCTAAGAGGCATAAATCCAAAAGAAGACTAAAGTTCTCCAAGAAGTAAAGTCTCAAATGGAGACAAACTTTGCCTAAAAGGTACAAACCGAAAAGATACTAAAGTTCTCCAAGAAGTAAAGTCTTAAAAGGAGACAAACGTTGCTTTAGAGACATAAATCTAAGAGGATACTAAAACCACACCTAACCAGTATAGTTGCAACTACTACATTAGTCATATTGTTTGCCGATATGACCGTAGTCAACTTCAATCTTGAATGATATCTTCTACAGTCAGGATCTCGACAACAAAACCTACCGAGCCGCTTTGCGTTGCCTTGAGTCGAGTAACAGGGATAATAACTTCCCAAAAAGTATAGTGTGGAACCCCATGATAGGGTTCCCAACAATGAAAACCACTGGGGTCGCTTCATGCTGTCTTAAGTCGGGCAAAGGGATAATAATTTCCAAAAAGTATAATGTGGAACCCCACAATGGATTCCTAACAACGAAACCCACCAGGCCTCTTCGCACCACCTTGAGTAGGGTAATAAGATAAGAATTTCCTAAAAAGTATGTGTGGAACCCCACGATAAGGTTTTCAACAACTAAACCCATTGGCTGTTTTGCGCTACCTTGAGGAGGGTAGTGGGATAATAATTTCTAAAAGGCATAGTGTGGAACCCCATGATGGGTTCCCAACAACGAAACCCACCAGGTCCTTTGCGCCTCCTTGAGTCGGGTAATAGGATAAGAATTTTCAAAATGTATAGTGTGGAACTCCACGATGGGTTCTCCAATGAACAAAACCCACCGGGCCGCTTCACGCCACCTTGAGTCGAGGTAATGGATAAGAATTCCTAAAAAGTATAGTGTGGAACCCCATGATAGGTTCCCAACAACGAAACCCACAGGGCCGCTTCACGCTGCACCTTGAGCAGGGTAATAGGATAAGAATTCTTAAAAAGTATAGTGTAGAAATCCCCATGATGGGTTCTCAATAACAAAACCCACTGGGCTATTTTGTGGCTCCTTAAGCGAGGTAATAGGGATAAGAATTCCAAAAAAATTAATGATTTGGAGCCCCACAATGGGTTTTCCAACTACAAAACCTACCAAACCGTTTTTTGTGCAGCTTTGAGTCGAGAAAAGGATTCCTAAAATGAAGGAGAAGGAATAAGAAATGGAACAACTTCTTTTATAAACGAAAGAGGGAAGCAACCGTTTTGCTTCACCTTTAAAGGCTTGGAGATAGTATAGGTAAAAATTATCCTAAAAACCCTAAAAAGTAATTGTTATAGCGTAATACCCAAACTGATATGGATCAATAAGTGAGGCAAAGGTGCAACCTTTGTTTGACACTTGGTCCACTATAAAACGTGGGGAGCAACTAATTGTTGCAATATTACCTCGGAACAAATGTCTCATAATTATTTTGAGATGCCGCACCATCTCGATATATTACGATTACCTTGGTCATTATGACCTTGGATATCAAGTTTAATAAAAGCCAACACTTCAGTCCAATATTATGAAGAACTCAAAAACTTGCCGAGATGAACAAGATCCCAACTTAGGGGCAGTGTTCGGTACTAATATCATTAGGGCCTCGTAAATGACCAGCCCATTAACAAGTATGAGATAAGGCTCTAAAGAAATAAGTTTGATATTCAAATTAAGCCTAAATGATAAGATTTATCTATAACATTAAGGAAGTCCTAATCTTATTCAGTTAGGGTTATCAACCCAAATCGTTGCCTATATAAAGGGGACATACCCCTCAGGTATACTCACTCAATCCTAACGCTTAAACCTGTTAAGCACTCTTCTGAACTTCATCGTTGGAGTGTCTTATGCAGGTACCCATCACCATTCTCTTATTCAAGCATCTCGATGCAGATCTTCAACACCTCGGCTCGATCCTAGGTACGATCCTTTATCTCGGATTTAGTCCAAAACAAATCTGAAGAATTTTTTTCCAATATGACTGGAAGGAATATGATATATATTTATTTAAATATACAAATATGATAGTATCAAAAACTTTCTAGTGAAAAATGGTGTTGGGTCAAAACTACAATAGGGTAAAAACGCTGGCAAGTGTGGTGACCATAGAATCCCTTTTATTTGAATGATTTTTTTTTTCTGTTAAAACCACAAACAAAGAGATACAGGGAACCTAGAACTTTGTTGGGCCTTGCACTTGTACAGCACATTGGAACTAATAATGATGATAAATTTGGATCCTTTAAAGTTTAATTTCCTGACCAATTAGAAAACGATAGATACAAATAAATAAGTTTTAAATTGTAAAATATAAGATCTAAATTATTTCTATTTCTTGTTTTAAGTTACATCATCAAACTGGAAGGATCCAAATCCAAATGATAATAAATTTACAATTTTTTAGATAATAAATTATGATTAATGAACAAACCTTCTCAAACAGTGAAACAGGAAAACACAGAGTGCTCTATATTTTAGTCAATAAAGCTCTCCACATCCTTTATACTCTATATTATTGTAGTGCAAATCCCTTCAATTTTAGAAAGTATAGTGTGTGTGTGTTTAGAATTAACTTATTTTATGATCAAAACATTCTATAATCAAAATCTTATCGACAGAGCTATTTTTATAAAAAAATGATTTTTTCCTTTAAAAAAAACTTTACCAAACATGGGTATAATCTTCAAATAAAAAAGGCAAGCTCAGACAAAAGCATTTGTTGATTTTGTTCTTAAAAACAATTCCTTTTCAATTTAATAAAATCTTATAGAGGCAGCTCATCATTCTCAACGTACTGTTAAGAGTCTTTATTATAAGTGAAAAATATTAGTAACTAAAATGATGTGTCACTTTCTTATGTAATAACAATATAAAAAGTTTTACATTATTAATAATTGATCAAATTTAAACTACTTACAGTTGTTGTGTAGCCCAGTGAGATTGTTGCATTTTATGGTGCTATTCTAGAAGATATTCAACCACTTTTCTGTATATAAAGACTAGACATGCAAGGGCTACATTAGCTGAGAGAGGGAAATAAGACTGATTTTTTTGCAAAGGTTGGATTTGAGTGTATGTTTGGATTAGATTTTGCAAACTTGATTTTGATTGAACTTGATTTTACAAACTTGATTTTAGTTAGAAGTGAGTTTAAATGAAGTAATTTATATTTCGAAAAAATCATGTTCAACGACGCAAAAGTATATGATAGTTATTTTAAATTAAATGAGATTTCTAAAGCTAGAATCACATTTGAGAAATGATGTAAATGCTAAATCAAGCAAAACAGATGACAAAAGTATAAGCACCTTCAAAAGCCCATTTGTTGTGTTGATATGCACTTAGGATAAGATAGCGTCGATATGTTGGGAAGCTCGATAATTGGTCTTAAGCTACACTTTAATTACAAAAGTAGTAGTCACAACATCAAACTAAAAATCACAAACATAATAGTAAAACACAAGTGGATAAGATTTCATGATTTTACTTTCAATAAATTAAAATTATATATTAAATTGTCTAGAATTGAAACTGTTCAATTGTAAATTAATTTTTCATATCATTCATAAAAAAATATCACTTTTTATTTAATTATTTTTTATTATTTTTTTGTATAAATTATTCATAAACATGCTTTTAATATTAATTAAGAGAACATAGAGATAATTGTAACTTTTTTGAAGTATTTATAAACTCAATATTAGCAAATAAATCATTCATTGTAATTACATAACATACCTTATAAGGAAGTTGTTTTTTTGGTTGTTGGATTTTTTGGCTAAATTTTCATTTTGACTTTGTCTCATACTATAAATAGAAGGAACATCATTACATAAAATTCAAAAGAGTTAATCCTTTCGATAAGCAGATGTAATAGTCATATCTAATATCTAGTTCTTATCTCAAGTTATTTCGACAGTGCATTAACACCTAATCCAAAGAAGAAAATCTCTAAAGTTGGAATTTTACATGTATGACAGATCATAAAAATCATTTAAAAGATGGAATACTGTTATAGGAGATATCCATTTGTTCGTTTGTTTGTTTGTTTGTTTTGTGATCTTATCACTAGCAATGGTAGACCCTATATAATGGACATAATTGTTCAAGGTCTAAATGTGTAAAAAAAGGTGAGCATATGTGAATAAAGAGATACATCTTAAGGTGAGAAAAGGAGAACAAAGAGATACAACTAGGATATCATTGTTTGGAATATGGCAGGTGGTGCTTTTGTTGCTTCAGAAGATGGAAGGCACTACGAGGCCAAGGTCACGGCATTCGTGTTGATCACATGTTTTGTGGCTGCCATGGGAGGTCTTCTCTTTGGCTATGATCTTGGTATTGCAGGAGGTGTGACTTCCATGGAACCATTCTTGATCAAGTTTTTTCCAACTGTGTATAAACAAATGAAAGATGAATCAGGCTATGAGAGTGAGTACTGCAAATTTGACAACCAACTCCTCACATTGTTCACCTCTTCCCTATACCTTGCAGCATTGATAGCTTCTTTTTTTGCTTCCATAACCACAAGAATGTTGGGCCGCAAGCCCTCGATGTTTATAGGTGGTTTGTTTTTCCTTGTTGGTGCATTGTTGAATGGTTTTGCTATCAACATTGAAATGCTTATCATCGGTCGTCTGTTGCTTGGTTTTGGTGTGGGATATTGTAATCAGGTAAGAACTAGCATTGTTTGTATGGTTTTAAGCTTCAATGTTATAATGCAAATAAGTCTCTAAAACTAATTAGCTTCAATTGTTTTATGTTACCCTCAATAGTCTGTTCCAGTATATTTGTCAGAAATGGCTCCAGCAAAGATCAGAGGAGCACTTAACATTGGTTTTCAAATGATGATCACAATTGGAATTGTCAGTGCAAACCTCATCAACTACTGGACTGCCAAGCTCAAAAATGGGTGGAGAATTTCTTTAGGTGTTGGAGCTATTCCTGCTATCATGTTGTGTATGGGATCTCTTTTTATAGGTGACACACCCAATTCTATGATTGAAAGAGGCCAACATGAAAAAGCTAAGGCAATGTTGCTGAAGATTCGTGGCATTGATAACGTTGATGAAGAGTACCAAGATCTCATTGATGCTAGTGAGGCAGCCAAAAAAGGTGGAACACCCGTGGAAGAACATTGCACAACCAAAATACAGACCTCAACTCACTTTTTGCTCTTTCATTCCATTTTTCCAACAACTCACTGGCATCAATGTCATCATGTTCTACGCACCCGTTCTTTTTAAGACTCTAGGATTTGGTGATGATGCTTCCCTCATGTCTGCAGTTATCTCTGGAGGTGTTAATGTGGTTGCTACATTTGTTTCCATCTTCACTGTGGACAAGTTTGGAAGAAGGATTCTGTTCCTCGAAGGTGGCCTCCAAATGTTTATTTGCCAGGTCAGAATGATAACTCAAGTGATTTATATTTTCACAATGATCACACACACATACACACACACACACACACACACATATACGGCTTAAAATCTGCTTTTTTTCGTTTATTTTTTGTGAATGTGGCTAATGTGAAAGCTTTATTATTACATATAGATTGTTGTTGGAGGGATGATTGCTAGCAAGTTTGGAGTGAACGGTGAAGGCTCATTTAGCAAAGGAGAAGCCAACCTCCTCTTGTTCTTTATATGTGCATATGTTGCAGCATTCGCTTGGTCTTGGGGCCCGTTGGGTTGGCTAGTGCCCAGTGAAATTTGCTCTCTTGAGGTTCGATCTGCAGGGCAAGCTACCAATGTCGCCATGAACATGTTGTTCACTTTTGTTATTGCTCAAGTCTTTCTCACCATGCTTTGCCACTTGAAGTTCGGTCTCTTCTTCTTCTTCGCTGGTTTTGTGATCATCATGACCATCTTCATTGCCTTGCTTCTTCCTGAGACAAAGAACGTTCCAATTGAAGAAATGAACAGAGTGTGGAAGTCTCATTGGTTCTGGACCAAGTTTATTACAAATGATACTGTCATTGGTGGCTACGATCACAAGGCTACTCCTTGAAGTTTAACAAGATGTATACAGGATTAGGAGTGCAGTGAATTTGTTATTTTGTATATGATATTTCACAAAATTTTATTGTAATTAATTCATTCCATAACTTTTTATGACAATTAATGTATATATCGAATATTAGGATTATATATTCTACCAAATTATGTGTTTCAATTTTTGGTGAATACTCTTTTAGAAGAAGATATTGGATTTCTCTCAATTTCACATTTAAAAGAAAAACCCATGCTTAAATAGTCCAAAAAAAATTTAAGGCACTGCCAAAGTTTATTTGAAAAAATATATAATAAGTGGAATTTTAATGATAAAGTTTTAATATGTGATTAAATTTAATTATGTACAGTTTTTAAATTTTAAAATTATTTTTTTACGATGACAATAACATCTATAAATTTAGGAATGGTACAAGTTAAAATTTAAAACGTTAATACTTTCCTAAACATTTATATGAATGCATTTAGTATAATGCTCTTATGTGATATTATAAATATTTTTTATTGAAAAAACTACTTGAAAATAGAAAGGGTGCTGGACATTTTAGAAACTAAAATACAATAAACAATAACAAATTTTTCGAAATTTTTGTCTAACCTGTAGAAAAAGAAAAAACAATATGTTGAATTGTAGACCATTGTGCTTCTGAGTTATTGAATGCTTGACATGTGAATATAGTGATATGAAGGAATTTAACATGATCCTCATATGCTCTCGCTTAGCAATGGCAAATGCCATTTTCAGTATAGGCAGCAGGGTACATTGTTCTTCACCAGGGAATGATTTTTCTTTATATTCTGTAATGACATAGAAGAACTTCTCATTCCTTTATTGTTTCTGGGTTAATGAAGTGGATTACCTTCCAACTTGTAACACCCTACCTAGGGTATGGTGTCACATACTTATTTTCTTAGATTATCTATATCTTAATTCATGTTTCACAAATTATAACATTCTTTCTTAGGCATGACATCACATGCTTACTTAATAACATTCTTAACTTACCTATCATGAATTAGCTAATAAATCAATCATTATTATTTTTAATGTTTGAGGTTTGTTACTCTAGGGTTTGAATTATAACATAGCATGGAATGATAAACAAATGTTTATACCTAGCTAGAAGGGTCAATCCCTGAAGTGAATAAGATTATGACTATGTTAGTTAGGGATTCAAGTTTTTAGATTAGCTTATTTAGCTTCATAACTTGGTTCCTTTCTAGGCTAAATGAAATTCTTGGCCTAACCACTACCCGAGAGCTGGGATTTCACTGCCTGAGTGTTCCGACACCAAAACCAAAACCTGCTTCTTGGGTGACCTAGCACCTAAGCACTCAAATTTCTGGCGCTTCTGGGCAACCACTGCCTAAGCCCCCAGAGTTGGCGCCTAGGTGCCCAAGTGACAGAAATCTGCACGAACTTTTTCTTGAGTGCTATGTTAACTTGTGGTTATGGCACTTGGTTCTAGCTTCTATTTATCCTTCTTTTACATAAGTTTGATTAGATTTTGATGGGTTTAACTATCACTTGATCTTAGAATTATAACAATTGATCATAATAAGAAATCAACACAATAACTCATAATTATAGCAAAGTAAGTTTTATTTCACGTCATACAAAAGCTAAGGGTTATATATAGTATCACCCAGATCTTTTTATAATCAAAAAGTGGGGCTTGGTTAGTGATATGATACTTTCAAGCTACATTATACATTATAACCTAGCTCTAAAACTATGCCACCTCCTTGGTTATCAAAGTGGGACTCATATGTCTTGTATGACATGAACGGGAGTGGCTTGGGAAAGGTGGAAGAATTCTCTAGTTAAGACCATGTGGTCTTAGGTTTTAATTACTTGCCTTTACACTTGGCTTGTTTAAGGAGATTACACATGCTTAGTTATCTCTATGTTCATCATTACATAGTTACTGTTTCTAACTTAGTTGGCTTAGTATGGTTAGTTTCTAAATAGATTCTCCTTCTTTGAGTCATGGTTGACTTAGTTACTTTTTAATTTTTTCATTGAATTTCAACTAGATTCCTTTCTTTCTTATTAAGCCAACCAAGATTACATGCATTTAATGAGTTTTATCTTTGATTTTAAGTTAATTTAGAAGACTAGAACTCTCTCTAGCTCTCCACGTGGGCTTCTCTTTTCTTCTATAAATTTTTTTATGTTTTGTTCACACTACTTTATCTCTTATGCATGTGCTTTCCTAGATTCTTCCTTGTTTTGCTTTTCTTTCTTTCTTTCTCACTCTCTCTCACGTAAATATCACCTTGGAAGACAAGTTTTTTTTTCTTCTTTTACATCATTTGGGTCAAGCTTTTGGGCTTTTTGGTTTTTGGTCTTTCTTTATTCTTGGCTTTATTTTCTAATTGGGTTTATATTTTGGGTTGGGTTTAGACTACTTGTTTGGGCTAATTAACTTCTAATGGCACTTAAATTAGGCTACAATTCTTGGGTTGCACTACTATTAGGGCCTAGGTTTGATTATAGTCTCAGTTTTAAGGTCTTTGGGCTTAGGTTTCTATATTTTAGGCTTTTGGGTTTTCAATTGGGCCTAATTATAAAACTAAATCATACTTAATTAGGGTTAATTTACATTCTATCTTTGCTGTCATTATATGGTTTGGACCCTTTCTAAAATTCTATTGGGCCTTTTAAGCATATAAATCATATAATAGCACATTCACAAGCACAATTAAAGCGTAAGATATAGCATAATTTAGAGAATGTTACACAATTGGGTGCAGAAGTTGAATTTTGAGTCTAAAAATATGGTAGCTTAAGCACAAGCCCTACACTCTACCAATATGACCTTTTCGGTTTGTTAGCAAAAGGCTTTTTGAAGAATGGTTATCCTCTTCTGGCTAACAAAATGAAATAATTGCAGAATGCAGACTTACTTGGATATCAATTAAAAATGAGCAAATGATGTTAGCCCTAATGTTCAATGTGTTATGTTTTGATGATGACAAATAAAGTATTAATAGATGTTGAATATGCTATATATATGTACTTAATGAATTACATTGGCTAATGCATGATTATTATTTTATATTGATATATTTCAGATAAGAATTATGCAATGAGTTTATATAGCATTATTTATATAATATATCCAATAGTGCTTGATAAGTATTGTAATTAACTAATACTGGATATGTGTCTATGTGAATAATATGTGCATGATGACATTCAAGTGTTATATATTTATGAATCATGCATATTGGCATGTTGAATTATTAAGTTGGACTAACTATGGTTTGCAAGTAATTATAGTCCAAACACCAAGAGTGAGCATTGAAGCAAGAGAGTGAAAGATCCTAGTTATGCTCAACTCAAAAAGGGGGAGAATGTGGATGCTTATGTGCTTCAAGGATTTTGATGATTACAAGCATAAAGATACAAGAAGAAGAAGTTCAAGAACTTTCAAAGATTATGTTTAGGACTCAGGTTCTTTATAAAGGTAGTCATTTCTTTTCTCATTGCTTAAGCTCATTACTCAAAAATATTTTTAATTAAGTATGCCCAAATGAACCTGTAAGTAAACTAAGGGTAATGACCACTTTTTCAAGGTGTTTTTCAAAGCTCTTGGACTCTCAAAATGCATTAGGATATGTGTTAAAACTAATGTTTTTGAATTTTGATTATTGGCAAGTCAAAATATGAAAATACTACGCTAGTAATCGATTACCACATGTAGGTAATGGATTACTAGTGTATAATTTTCAAATTTTTGTGTTATGGTAGTTCGGTAATTGATTAATCATTCTTGGTAATCGATTACCAAACACCAGAGATGGTCAAAACTAGTTGTCACACGTTTTCCTAATAATTTAGAAAGCTAGTAATCGATTACCACAGCTGATAATCGATTACCAGCCTAAACAGAGAGCTCTAGTAATCTATTACCAGCTTATGGTATTAGATTTTAGTTATTCTAGTCAAGTTTGTTCTTTGAAAAACTAACCTTTAGTTACTCTTTTCATCATAACTTTCAAATTACCTTGAATTTGGATGTTGCAAATGGAAGTAGACTTAAAGAGCTTTCCAACAACTGGTCATTTGCTCAAATTCAATAAGAATTGAAGAAGTTATGAATTTTTAAAGGTCGTATTCAATTGTTAAATTCCAAAATGTCCTGGTAATCAATTACCAGAGTTCAGTAATCGATTACTACACACCAGAAAACAAAAATAACGGCTAGTTTTGGTATTAAATCATTCCCCAACCACTTCTAATGGCCATATTTACCTTTGGGCTTTAAGTATCATCACTTGGGTAGACCTAACAAGTTTTAGAACAATTTAATAACATTTATTGAGAGCAATTTACTCATCTTTTACTACTTTTTTTTTTAATTTTTGAGCTTACATTTAGAAATCCTTTGATACCCACTAGAGCTTCAATTTGTTTATCAGCTTTTTGAGAAAGTGTTACCCATTTCTAATCTTGTAAACATTGTTTTTTGAGAGGGTAGAAGATCTCTCTAGTTGTTTGAAGCTCTTTCACAAAGGGTGGAGGATTCCAAGATGGAAAGAGTGCTCTTTGGTTGTAAAGGTTTTTCAAACACCTTGTTGAAGTTTAAAGATAATGGAAACTCTCAAGTGGCTGATCTTGGGGACTGGATGTATGTCACAAGGAGTGGCTAAACCAGTATAAATAGAATTTGCAACTTTCTCTTCCCTACACTATTTAAATTCCATATCCACTGCAATTTAGCTTGATTATACTTGATATTTAGCTTGTTGAATTGATTTCTCTACTCACCCAAGTTGTATTTGACTAATATAAAATTCTTGTATCATTATCATTGTAATTGGGTCAAAGCTAATCAAACCATGATTTATGTTGCTCTATAGCTCTATATGTTTGGGCATAATGCATTGTATGTGAAGTTGAGATTATTAGTCATATCCAAGCATGAATTCAACATCCATGCATCTTTATTAGACTTATTTTGCTGCATGTTTTAATTGGTTGCATGAAAATGCATATTTGTGAAAGTTGAATTGAAAAATTTGTAATCACCCAATTCACCACCCTCTTGGGTGATGGTTGCCATGGCTAATAAGTGGTATCAGAGCTTTGTGCTTCTACTAAAAATCTAACCACTTGGAGTGAAAGATCTTTGTAAGATGGCAACCATTGAAAGTTTTTCAACAATGAAAGGTTTTGATATTGATAAACCAACCTTCTTTAATAGTGTGCATTTTTATTATTGGAAAGGTAGAATGGAAATTTATTTAGAAAGTATTGATCTTGATTTCTAGGATATTGTGCTTGATGGTTTTACTTTTAAACCAAGGGTGATTTGGGATGCTTTGGATGGAAAATTATTTTCCTTGAACATTAGAGCTATGCAAATATTGAGAAGTGCTTTGAGTGGTTATATTTATGCAATAATATGTAAATACTTTAGTGCTAAGGAAATTTGGGATACTCTTGATGCTTTTTATCTTGCTAAAATTGATTTTTTAGATAAAGATTTATATGAGAAGCAAGAAAAGCAAGAGCTATGGAAGAAACCTAGTTCAGAAAAATGTCCTCAAGATGTCCTTTGTTATGAAAGGAGCTTATTGCCTCATGATGATGATGATGATGTTTAATTTGAAGAAGAGACAATGCAAAACTAAAATGAACATACTTTTGAAGCCTTGATGGAAAATGATGCTAGAAATTGAGAATATTTCCTACATGGCTCAAAAAAACATCCAAACAAGGGAAGGGTACTAATTTTTTGTAAACATTTTAAAATTCTCCCAATTTAGAAGATTTTGATGGCATTAAAACATCCAAACAAGGGAAGGAAAATTAATTAATTAACCTTATATTCTCTTTATTTCGTTTCCCATTCATTTTTGTAAATCTCTTTCCTACAAAAAGGTTACTTGATAATATTTTATTTTATATTTTTATTTTAAAAAATTGTCAAAATAAAGAGAATTTTTAATTAAAACGAGAAAGTTACATTCCATTTCCTTTCCTTCTAAACTCTTCGATCTAAATATACCCTAAATGACTAACTCTTATACTCTACTTCAACAAATTCCATATATATGTGGTATCGATAAGGTACCCTCCAAATTCTAAGCTATGAAAATGTTAAGAAGGACACAGAGTTGGTCCAATTAAAATTAAATAATATATAATTTATTTCAGATATTAGCATATCCAAAAAAAATTAATTTTTATCCCACTAAAATGACTAAATAACATTAACCACATGAATCAAACAACATAGTTGAACTCTATCAAAATAATATCTCTTTACCAAAAATAAAAAAAAAATCTCGATATTACTCTAGATGTGTTTTTTTGGGGAATTGAAATTGACTGCTGATATATTGTTTTCTTTATGCGTACCTTTTTTTTTTTTTAATTGTTCTCATTAAAGACTTGGTTTTATTAGACACTTTTTAGGCAATTAAGAATAGTTGAAAATTTAGGATCTCCCTGGGGTAAATCCCTTAGTGTGTTTAAATAGAGGCCGAAGACCTTTGCGTTTAAGGTGATGGGTTAGATATATACTGTTGGGCTTGGGCCCAATAAGGATGCAGGAGAGCTCCTTCGTTGGTCTGTTATCCACGATGGTAAGTGTACTTATAAAGGTACTCCGATGCTTAAGTTAGTAACAAAGCAAAATGTGGGCAAGTTGAAAAATGAACATATCTAGGGTAAATCCCTAAGTGTGCTGAAATAGAGGCTAATGTCCCTTATGTTTATTGTGATAGGTTGGACGTATACTGTTAGGCTTGGGCCTAATAGGGACCTATTAGCCCAAAACTCAAATATCAAAACAAAGCTAGGTACCAAAATCTAAAAGGACTAAATTCATTCTTGGAATGTAAATTTTCTCTCTAACATTCCTTTCTATCATAACAGTCGCTGTTATTGCATTTCTCCCCAATTCATTAACTATTAGCCTTGTTCTGTTCAATAAGCCTTCTGCCTGGTCATTGTTTCATAGAAGTATTACAAGAACACCAATCTTCAATATCAACATGTGATTTGGAATTTCAGAACATTTAATATCATTTAAAAATTCTGTAGTAAACCATTTTGCCTGAGCTCCTCCATCTTCATTTGATTAGCAAATTGAATCTGAACTTAAGTATTCCTTCTCCTTTCTTAGTATTAATGATAACATGAAGTCATTAACCTTCTCAACACTTTCCAAAGTAGGAGCGAATATTGCTCTTTCTTCAAAGTATTAGGGATTTTCCATTTTATTTAATAGATCACGATAAGCAAAATTCACTAAATATGTAAGAGAGTCATTAGAATCTGGAATTAGGAGATCATCAAGAACTGTAATTTCTCCTTCATCATTATCATGTCCTCCTATATCTCCATCTCCAATCTGAAGGATCCATTCAGCAAACTCCCTTACTTCATTGTTTCCTTCATCAGATAATCGTATCTAAAGTCTCATGTTTTTAGCCAATATTAAGACTTTGTAGAAATTCCACAACTTCGAAGAGTTTATCATTGATGATATCAAATCCTGCTCGCTTCCTTTTTGAATAATAGGAAGTATTTGTCTAAAATCTCCACCAAGAACCACAACTTTTCCTCCAAATGGTTCATTTTGGCTATCTGGATTCTTAGATCTCATAATATCACGTAGAGTGCGGTCTATAGCTTCAAAACAATATTTATTCAGCATAGGAGCTATATCCCAAATGATTAAGCTTGTTTTTAGAAGTAACTCTACTTTAAAGCTTCCTTGCTTGATATTGCATGTTGAGGAATGATTTACTAACAACGGAATTGAAAATCTTGAGTGGGCTATCCTATGACTGGAAGAAGTAAAGATGTAATTCCACTTGAAGCTACATTAAGAACAATTTTTCCTTGAGATCGAAGAGTTGAAGACAAAGTATTCCAAACAAATGTCTTGCCTATTCCTCCATAGCCATAGAGGAAATAAAATCCACTAGAATCACTTAAGATATAATTCATTATTTCTTCATAAACATGTCTCTGTTCTGCAGTCACAGATGCCATCAGTTGTTGTGTTCCTCAGCCATCTCAGTTCTGCTGTAGCTAATCTCATCAAGTATAAATCTATTTTCAAACTGAGTATCATCTAAATTCTAAGGGAATGGCATAGAATGAAATTCCTTCAGTGATCTTCCACTGGAATGAAGTAATTTCTCTATTTCTACAAGGCAAAGATTCTGTAAGAAAATTGTTCAAATTCGGAACATGCTAACAAGCATGTAGTGGGTCTAATAAATCTTAGTGCTTGATGAGCAAATCATTGTCTGGTACTGTTCCTATGCGATGATTTTGGCCCACTTTAGAGGAAAGCTTGCTTTTGTTTATAGATTTGATTTGATTTGAGCTCCGAGCTACCTTCAATACGTTGATATGGAATCTTTATTATCATTCTTGTTTGTATTATTATGAACTCAGTTACTAAAAAAATTCAAAATATTAATTCCAATAGGACCATTTCGAATACTCTCCAATTTCCATATTAGATACAAACTCTCTTAATTTATGGACTGTTTTGAAAAAAACTCTCTGCATTTGACTTGACCATTGCTTCTTCCTCTCCCCAATCCCTCACCATTTCTTATCTTTTGGCATTCCCTAAATTGTTACATTTTCTTCGTTGTCAGGATTGAGTATTCTTGATAAGGAATGAAAATCGCCTTCTACCTTTGAGGTTCTTTGCCCTCGTGCTTGTGGATTTATAGATGCGGAAGGGGGTTATCACCATTATTTCTGCACCATTAGTCGATGACTTGATTCCATTGTTCTAGAGACACAAAGAGATAGTATTGGTGGTGATAGTTGCTGGCGAGGGTGGTGGAGCAGGTGTTCCACGATGGGTTCATTTTCGTATCCTCTTTTTATGGCAACTGCTTTCTAAGTAAAAGCAATTGCTTCCTTATCCTCTTTTCTTTTACCTGTATATGTCAATGAAAAGCACCCATAGCTTATCAGCAGTGTTACTTATCCGCAAGCAAATTCATATATGAAAAGCAAAAATGTTTGAATGCAAGGTGATGGTTATATATATATTGTTATTCAAGAAGTTCACTCTTTCCATTCAATCCAACTGATAAGGAGACTGCATTAATATATAGATATCTAATATCATCGTTATAGCTCTTGTAGTACAAAACTAAATTTACCTTTAAATTATTCTAATATATGATTTATTATTTGATAATATATTGATTTCTTTCATTTAGGATTTATTTTTTTATTTTTTTCTTCAAATATATTATTTGTTTTAATTTCCCTGTGCGTTGCACAGGTTTGAACACTAGTTTCTTACACAACCAGGTCTATAACTCCTCACTCTATGCCATATCTCTAGTTAGTTAGGCTGTAATCCCACTGCCTCCTTTGCTCAAGTGTGTTGTTAATACTCCCTTGTGTAAAGCTTATTTTTTGGTTCATCTTCTTATTCCTCCTTTGGTACACCTACGTAATGGGGGGTTTACTAACAATACTCTCCTCAAAAGTTTCACCTTATCCTAAAGATAGAAGTCCGGGAAATGTTCTTGAGTAGTGTTCCCATCCTTCCCACAAACTCTCAAAATTAGGATGATTCTGTTAGCTGATAAGGACTTCAGTCAAACCCTCTTGATTCACTCTGAGGTTGAGTACTTTAGCAGGCTGTACTTGAAGCTCCATGTCATCTGTCAATATAGGTGGTAGGGGTTGTGCTATAGCGGAGCGAAAACTAATTTCTTAAGGAAAGAAACATAGAAGACTGGATGAATGCGACTGTTTTTTGGTAATTTCAATTTTAAAGCAACTTCTCCAATCTTATCAATGACTTCATAGGGCCATAGTACCTTTGGCTAAGTTTCTCATTGATTTTCTTAACCAAGGATTTGAGTTTATAAGGCCACACCTTCAATTAGACAAAATCTCCTGGTTTATAGACTACTTCCCTTCCTTTTTTTATCTACCTAAACCTTTGTATTATTCTGTTCCTTTAACAAATTGTCTTTAAGCTCATTAAGCATTATATTTCTTTGTAAGAGTAACTTGTTGACTTCCTCTACAGTAGATGAATCTCCTTATGCCCTACAATAAATTAAGAGGATCTCTGTCATAAAATGCTTTGAAGGGTGATAATTTGGTGGAGCTATTGTAATTGGTATTATAACATTAATATTCAACCCAAGTAAGCCATTTAGGTCATTGCTTTGGTTTAGCACTGGTTAAGCATCTTAAATAAGTTTCTAAGCAACGGTTCACCACCTCTATTTGCCAATTGGTTTGAGGATGGTATGCTAAACTGATTTTGAGGCATGTTCCTGAATGTTTAAAAAGCTTTCCAGAACTAACTGATAAATACCCTAATCCCGATCAGACACAATAGATGTAGGAAAGGCATGCAACTTAACCACTTCTTTTATGAAGACTTCGGCCACATTTTTAGCTATAAAAGATGGCATAAACTAATGAAATGAGCATACTTAATAAACCTATCCACCACCACCACCAAAATAGTGTCCATGGCATGATATTTAGGAAGACTTTCTACTTATAAAATCTATAAAGATTTTAGTCCAAACCTATGTGGGAATTGGCAAAGACTGTAATAAGCCAACTAGTGACAAAGCCTAGTACTTGTTTTGTTGACAAATTTTATAAGTTAGCCACAAACTTCTGGATATCATTTTTCATGCCTTCCTAATACAACAGAGCTGAAATTCTTTTATAAGTCCTGAAGAATTTGGAGTGCCCCCCAATGGAGAGCTATAGAATTCCTTTAGTATAAGAGGTATTTTGGAAGAAGTTGTAAGTAAAACCAGCCTATTTTTAAAAAAAGTAATCTTCCTTTAATAGAGTGATAACCTAGGTGAGAGTTAGGTCTACTCAATACCTCTTGGAATATGGTTCTCAATCTTCTATTAGCTTGTAATTCCTTTCCCAAATTGTTTCAGTCAGTGAGTCAAATTGTTAAAATGGCATTAAATGTCATCCTTCTTGATAGAGCATCTGCAACTCTGTTCTCAACCCCAGATTTATAAAGTATCTCGTAATCATATCTCATGAGTTTGGAAGTCTACTTGAGTTGGTCATCACCCATCAGCTTCTATTCAGTTAAATATTTAGGACTCCTCTAAACTGTATGCACCTTGAAAGGACTCCCCAACAAGTAATGGTGCCATTTTTGGACTGCCATTTTTGGACTGCCATCACTATAGCCATGAGTTCCTTCTCATAAATGTAATTATATTATAAAGACAATTCACAAGTTTGGTATCCACAATTTACTTTCCCAAACTACCATTGCTATCCTTTTAAAAAAATTAAAAAAACAAGGGGTAAAACTGAAAACTTACTAAAACCATATAAGCACGTGCACCTTTTAGCAATTTCCACTGTACAACTGCTTCTACACCCCTCTCTCTCTTTCTCTCTCTCTTCTTGGTCCCTTAATCTACTTCTCACATTATTCTCTTTCAACGCATCCTTACCAATATTTTCACAACCGGAATCCATGCAAACATCCGTAGCAACCAGGAAAAATTCTAATATACTCTCATATTATTACATACAAAGGCTAAGATTTATCTTAAATTTTATTATTTAATTTTTTATATTTAATCCAATCACCTGAATAGTTATGCTATTAACTATTCAGGTGTTACAATTTTAGTGGGTGCTCTTGGAACACGTAAAAAAACTTCTCAATCAAAATTCCATCCAACATTGATGAAAGCTCTTAGGGGAAATTCATCTCAAGGTTCCTCTAATCATTCCAATATTCTACAATTATCTTCTTTTGTTTACGTGTTGTTTTACTTATAATGTCTATTTGCTTTGATTTATTTTTCCTTTTTCTTTTTAAGACTCATTTCCTTTGGTATTGCATCTCTAATGCCTCTTAATTGGTTTTGTTATGTTTTTAATTTTTTAATTTATTTTTTACTTGGATCAGTTTGATTCAATTTTCAACACTACTAATTTCTATTACACTGTATGATTATTATGAGGAAAGGAATGATTGTGTTGGGGGCTCTTTACATTGAGTTGGAATCGTGAGGAGTGAGTATGTAAAGAGGTATGGACTTGCTGGAACCGCGGGTTCCTGTTCTAGCCTAGCACGACCCTTCCAACCATTGTCTTGGTTTTCTCTATATCCTATAAGTCTCTCTCAAATTGTTGCTTTAACTTGGTCATTTATAGGTCCTACTTTGTAGCCTTTAATTGGTTTTTGAAAAATTTACGTAGAAAAAAAATTATTTTATTATAACATATTTGAAAATGTTCGAATAGGCTTTCATTCTTCCTCACTGCTTCACTTTGAAACCAAAACATCCAATACCGAAAACGCTTCCAATAATTTGTCTTTTCTATGGTAAGAAAGCATTGTTATCTTTATCTTCATCTTCAACTTCATTTGGAGAATTTTTATGTCATTTGCTTCGGTTATTGATAGGTGAACTTATTCTCCATTAATATGTAGAATATTCCATGATAATTTAAACCACATTTGTTACTTGGAAATTCACTTGCACATACTTTCATTTTATTGGTATCATGATAACTTATTGGCATATGTTTTATGGTTCTATTATTTATGTGATTCAGACAATGCATCACAGAGTTGCTTAAGAAGAGAAAAACTGATATCACTTTTAAAAGGGATGACATGATGGCATTGGAACATGCAGCCAAAAGTTTTGAAATAACAACTGCATATCCAGTCAAAAGTTAAAGGAAATGAATTGTGGAGTAAACAAATTGTCATTATCAAGTATATTCTTCTAGATTCGATTCCTCTAAAGTGAGCTCACTTTAGAGGATAAAGTGAGCATTTATAGCCATCGATGAGAAAATCAATTGTTAAGATCATAATAAAATACATGCACATACATAACGAACCATGAGATTGTTAAATTTCACTTTCTTAATTCTATCATCAATAGCTATATATGCTTACTTTGCCCTTTAGAGTGAGGGCTTCACTTTAGAGGAGCTAAATCCTGTTCTTCTATACCATAAATGAATGCAGCCAAGATCTCAAGATGTGTTAAAAAGTTAAACGCAAAACTAATTGAGGTATTGTGAGTGTTTAAAGCTTCAGAAGCTTTCTACTGCATCAAAATAACTACCTTTCTTTGCTAGCATCACAAATATCTTATGTTCATTTTTGTTTCTAATTCATTTTCTCTCATTTTATTATCCAATTAATCTTCACATTTACATTTTAATATGAAAACAAAATAATTCTTGACATGAAGGAAAAAGTGCCAGAGGAATTGTTAGTTCTCTAGGGGCTTAATCTAGACAGAGAACAACAAAAGTGGATTGCATTTAGCTCAATGTGGAAAGACAAACAAGACTATAATGAAGCATTCTCCAATAGTTATGTGAAACAAAATAGCATGAACAAATTAAAAATTTAACCCAAAAAAAAAGAATCAAAATTGATTATACGTGTTCCTACAATATCTTTAAGATTTGAGATCACTGACTTATTCTTTGGCGAAATCTAACAATCGAGAGTATGGAAATAAGATATTTACTGACCCATATTTATTTGATCTAACAGACTTTACTTATGACGCATATGGGGATTTAGTTCTTCTAAAATTTGAGAAGGCCAAGTGTGCTCTTAAAAATAGTCTTGAAAATGTAGAAAATATTATTCTGCAATCAATTAGGTGTCAAGTAGTAAACTTCGCCAATATGAATGTTTGTTTAGTTGGCTTTTCATGTTTTTCTCTTCTAATTTTAGGTTCATGATCTGTTTAATAATTACTTTTTCAACATATTTTTTAACATTGGTATTTCCTTTATCACCAAAGTAATGTGCCATCAATCTACATTTTTTATTTTTTTCGTACAATTAAATTATGAATAAATATTTATACATAATCATATCTGCATTTTTTTTTATTTTTTACCTTCATATTAACTTCTTTTTATCTCATTAACTTTCTCAGTAAAAAATTTTTTTTAAGTAAAATCTATACTATTATATAAATGGATTCTCCCCTTTGGTTTTCATTTTTTATTTTCCAAAAAGCCAGACAGTACAAATTAAAATACAAATTATAACAAGAATAAAATTGTAAACATTTTAAAAAGAGTTTCAATCTCACTATCTCTCAACTGCTCCTCGACACTATTTCCTCAACTACTTATTCCTATTTTTTCTCTTTTGATACATCCAATAAGTTTATTAAAAACAAACTGACTGCATATAGTAGAATAAAAAACTTAATAATATCCCAAATGGAATGAAGGGCCCATCAAGCTACAATGCTTTAAGCGCATGTTTGGTGTGATAAAAAAAAAGTAATGTAATGGAATGGAAACTTATAAAATCTCCAAAGTTAAAGTATAAAAAATTTTCTTATTCTCATTCTATTTCTTTCCTTTCTTTCTTACCAAAATGCACCAAAAGTATGTTTGGTATGATGGAAAAAAAGAAAGAAAATGAAAATGAAAAATGAGAAATGAGAATGAGAATAAAATAAAATGCTCATTCTCATATATAGTACGATTGGTATGATTGGAAATAGAATGATATTCCATTCCATTCCATTCCTATGTTTGGTATATTAGAATTAATCAAAGAATGAAATTAAAAAACAATGACTATACTCATATTATAAAATAATAAATATATTTTTAAAATATTTATTTATGGAAACTATTATATTTTTATACATATTTTCCTTTTCTTATTCAATTTTAATATGGATTATATACATAATATCCCTAATTTATAAAAAAAAATTACTTTAATTTAATCTCATTTTTCACACAATTTATATAATTTAATCTATTACTCAAGTTAACTAAATTTTTCAGCACATTCAAACAAAAAAAATAACAAAACATAAAATTACTAATAGAAAAGTATATAAAATATTGAGATGAAAATAGCACATAAAAAACTTCCAAGGTGAAAATATATATAATGTTAAAAATTACATCATTAAAAACCACTCAAGTACATTAAATCTATAAATAGATAAATAAATTAAAACAAAATAAAAGAGTTTACACATAATAGATAAAAAAAAAAGAGTAATGTCTAAAAATGAATAGAAAAATAATTAATAAAATAATACAATGAGAGATCAAATTGTGTCTCACTATTACTCTATAAGATTTAATAGATATTTTCAAACAACAATACATCAAAAATCAAAAAATGAAATATCCTCTATTCACACTTGAGTGCCAATACCCGACTCATCGGTAAGCATAGGGGGTTCAATTCATTCAAAAGAAATAAAGTTCACGTGAAAATCATGCCATTTTCTTTGGATTACAATTTAACACTGTGTTTGAATGCCAGATAATGTAGGGAACGGAAAGGAAATGAGGGAAAGGAAAACAAATTTTCTTATTTGGGAGTTTAAAAATAGATAGGAAAGAAAAGAAATTCAAGGGGATCTATTTCCCTTCTTTTCCCCTCAAAGACTCAATTTTTTGTTCCCCTTAAAATTGGAATGGAATTAATGAGGGGAAATCAATATTTATAAATAAAAAATTAAATATTTTACATCTTTACCCTTTATCTTATTTATCAAAATTTTCATCTCTTTCATCTTTTTTGATAAGAGCTTTTTTTTCACAACGGTAGCACTCTCTTATATTCATCATCTTTCTCATAGCCTCTTTCTCTCGCAAGTACATATATTTTCATAATTGGCCCTTCTAAAATATTGCAAACAACAAAAGAAAATATTTTGTTTATTTGTTGATAAATTAAAAGGGTTATTTAGGAAGTTAAAAATTATAATAGTACCATTTTGTTTCTTTATAATTTAACTTCTAAACAAAAGTAATGGAGTTCCATTTCGTTCCTTTATTAAAAACTAATTCAAAAAAAGGATTAAACTAAAATCACCCACATTCCACTACAGTTACAGTCTCATGTACACTATAACTGTTTTATCTATCTTTGTTTAGAACTCTAATATTTTAAATATTTTGAAATATTTCATTTCTATTTTCACATAAAATAATCTATCTATACTATTATAAAGGGAATTGCCCTTTTGGTCTCCATTTTTTATTCACAAAATGCCCCCCTTTATTAGCTACTTAATTATTTATAGAAAAACTAATTCAAAAAGGGATTACAATAAAACTATCCATATTCCACTACAATTACAATCTCATATAAAATATAACTGCCTTTTTCATCTTTGCTTAAAACTCTAATATTTTAAATATTTTAAAATATTTCATTTCTATTTTCACATAGAATAATTATTTTAGAGACTTAAATTTTTTATTTTTTTACATATCATTAGTTTTTGAAATAAAAAAACATTAGAACAATATAACAAATGCGGATTGATGGACACTCTCGATACTATTATAATGGGGATTGCCAAGTTTGGTCTCCAATTTTCATTTTTTCAAAATTTGCCATTCATTTAAATTTTTTTTACAGTTTTATAGAAGGAGAAAATTATAAATGTATCTCTTAATTGCCACATATTCTAATCAGTTCCACACTTTGTCTCATCTTTCTTCTAATTTCTTCTCATGTTGCCAGGTTTGGTCTTCAATTTTCATTTTTCCAAATTTACCATTCATTTCAATTTTTTTTACAATTTTATAGAAAGAAAAAAATTATAAATATATAACTCTTAATTGCCACATGTTCTAATTAGTTCTACACTTCCATCTCATCTTTTTTCTAATTTCTTGTCCCATTTAAACATTTACAAGGCTGCACGCAATTCATAGATTTTTTTAATATTACATTATATAAAGATAATATTTATTATTTACATTATATTTACATGATAGAAAAGAACATAATAAAATGAGTACCACCATGTAATATTATATATGAAACAAAGTTTCTTTTGTGGTTATAAGTGAATTTGAGGTTTACTTATAAATGTTATTAGAGTGTTTTTGACATTATTCTTATATTTTACTGTGTATATGTGAATTTGAGTGTGCATGTACACATTTTATTTTCTATTTAAAAACACTAGATAAAAAACATTCAAAAAAAATGTTAACCAATAATTAGGGTAAAAGTGTAATCTCCTTTCATAAAATGTAGGATAACAAAGTTGAAAACAATGACTTAGATTAAAAAATGCTTAATAAATAAAAGGCACACATATTATTTATTATAAAAAATATCATTTTGATAAAATGTAAGAAAATGAAAGACAATATTAAAAGATAATTAAAAAATCATGAATCAAGATGAGCAAATCAAATATATTATTTATTTTTTAATAAAATAAAGACAATTATTTTGAAAGAATAATGATCCATTTAGTACTATTCTATATAATATATAGATGAAAAAAATAAGAAATGCGGATCGAGTCGATGCACTAGTAAGTAGCATAGATAATAATATAGATTAAAACTATCAAAATGCGAATGTAGTGCCTCTATTTGAATTATTTCTATTCGTCTCTTCACTTGATTCAACCATCAAAACTTGTTCCCTCTGTCTATAGCCATTGTGGGTGGGTGAGGTTTCCAATTCCAAGACTCTTAACGTCCACGCCAAGCCCACCTGAGCCACCAGCTCTACAATGGCACCGCCGTTGGTTACAAGATTCTTCTTGATTGAAGATATGGCCATGTCTACACGATGGTGGTCGTAAATTGGTATCGAGCACCTTTGAATTCACCAAGAACCCCATTTTCTGCTGTTTTTACTGTAACAACCGACCAACTTGGAACGTCTATATAAGACATTGCTGTATTACGAATAAGGCAAGGAAGTTTGCATATAAAACTTATTAAAGATCTAGAAAGCATCTGTCTAACGACAACGATGCCTTTTTTACCAAGGCCAAAGCTCAGTGTCTGAGTGCTTTGCTTAGGAACCAAGGTCCAAGCAAGCATGGTGTAAAATATTTTGGTGATTAAATGGAGTACTTTGTTGGCTGAACAATATGATACGTATATTTCTCAATCAGTTCCTTATTCTAATTTTTCATTAACATAATATGTTTTTTGATTGTTTAACCTGAAGTTGGTTTTAAAAAAATGCTTCTTGGATATAAATCCTCCTCTTTGTTAGATCTCCCTGGTGTATATTTTGGTTAAATAACCTTCTCTTTTATATTCAGATTATGACCTTTTTATGTTCAATTGTTCATCATTGTTTCCTCCCTCTCTAAAATTTGGGTCTTTTCTTTTGATCTATTAATGTTTTAGGCTTTCCTTATAAAACTTGGCATGTTGTGCATAAGTCGAAAGGCTCCTGTAGAGATTTTGAAGAGAAAAATAAGCAATCGTTAAAATACTTATTCTGATTTATTGTTAATTTTCATTTTGATTTCATTTTTAAAAAAATTTTATTCTGGCATTGCTTCCCGTGCTGTTTATCATTGTTAGCATGGGTTTCAATATCGCATTGCTTCATCTCCTCAAGATCTCTTCTGCTGTTGTCTCTGTCTGGTTTCAACATTTTCAAGTATGTGATTCGTTTCACTGAAAATATGTTTATATTGATGATGGCAATATCCTCCAGACCTCTTAGAGTGGTTGTCATTGAAGAATGTGTTTGAGGTGTGAAGAATGATGTTAGATTTGGAACATTAAGAATTAGTTTCTGATACTGCAGGCAGCAGGGAATTCATTGTTGATGCTGTATTTTTATTAAATGTTGTTGTTAGATATTTTGTAGAGATAGAAACAATGCATTTATTGTGGATAACTCGATAAATGACTTTTTGGATAGGTAGCGTCTTCCATACTCTCTTTCCAGCATGGAGTATTGTTGCTCCAAACCATGGGAGCCGTAGATATATAATAAAAAAAATAAATGGCTAGATTTAAATACCTGTAACTTGTAAAACAGGTTAAACAAAAACAAATTAATTTATAAATTAATTTTTGATTATTACAATTTAATCTTTTGTTCATTAATACAAAATTCAACATTTAGAAAAAAAAGAATTAAAAAAATTATTTTAAAACAAAATAACAATTATGACATCAAAAAAAAATTTTAATTTTATTTTTTTTATATTAATTATCTATGAATGGATTTTAATTTATTTCATCAATGATTATATAAATTATATGAAATATCACTTGAGGAAATTTTTTTTTTTTTTGTCTTTGACTTAGGGTATCCCAAACAAGCACACTATAATACTTAACCCTTTAAGTCGATGGTATTAGTTAAGGTAAAGTTTCTTCAAAAAAAATACATTTTTAAAGAAGTACAAGACAATGATTTCTCAATAGGTCATCAATTTTAATATTACTCTTACGTTCAAGTACGTTTTATTAATTTTAAATAATTTTTATCTAAAATTATTTTTAAAAAATTGTCAAGAATATTAAATAATCAAAAATATTCTAAAATAAATATTTGGTATATAAAAATATAGCACAAAAAATTAAAAAATTATTTTTAAACAAAAATAATAATTATGACACAAAAAAAGAACAAATTTAGAATATATTTTTTCTTAAGTCAATTATTTAATGAAGAATTTTATTTTGTTTCATCAATAATTATATAAATTATATAGAATAACCACTTGGAGAATTTTTTTTTTTTTGACTTGAGTATCCGTACAGGCAATACTGTAACACTAACCCTTTTCTAAAAAAAGTGGTACAATAACCATTTTCTAGAAATGATACATTTTTAAAGAAGTACAATACAAAAAGCTTCTTAGGAGGTCATGAATTCTAATATTACTTTCATCCAAGTACGCTTCACTAATTTTAGACAATTTTTTGTTTAAATTTATTTTCAAACAATTGTCAATAATATCAAATAATCAAGAATATTTTAAAATAAATATTCAACACAATAAAAATATTACACAAAAAATTAAAAAATTATTTTTAAATAAAATAATAATTATGACACAAAAAAAGAAAAAAACTAGAATCTAATTTTTCTTATATTAATTATTTATGAAAAATTTTAATTTGTTTCATCAATGATTATATAAATTATATGAAATATCACTTGGGAAAAGTTTTTTTTTTTTTTGCTTTGATAGGAAATTGCCTCAAAAGTATTACTGTAAGACTAACTCTTTAGGGTCGAAAGTAGTGGTTAAGGAAAAAATCTTTTTCAAAATAACATATTTTTAAAGAAGTGCAATTACAAAAACTTATCAAGAGGTTATCAGTTTTAATACTACTTTCGACCAAGCATACGCTTTACTTAATTTTAGACAATTTTTGATCTAAAATTATTTTAAAAAAATTATCAATCAATATCAAATAATCAATAATATTTTAAAATAAGTATTTGGTACAACAAAAAAATGCACAAAAAATTAGAAATTATTTTTTAAACAAATATATATATTATGGAAAAAAAAAAAATTTAGAATCTAATTTCTTATATTATTAATATTTATGAAGAGTTTTAGTTTATTTAATCAATAATTATATAAATTAGATGAAATATTACTTGAAGAAGGTTTTTTTTTTTATCTTTGACTAGGGCATCCCCACAGCCTTTACTATAAGACTAACATTTAAGGCCGAGGGTAATAGTTAAGTAAAGCATTCTCCAAAATGATATATTTTGAAATAAGTGTAATATAAGGAATTTCTCAGAAAGTCATAAGTTTTAATAGTATTATGGTCCAAGCATGCTTTACTAATTTTAGGTAATTTCAAAAATTATTTTTAAAAAATTGTCAAGAATATTCTAAAGTAAATATTTAGCGCAAAGAAAATATTACACAAAAAATTAAAAAGTTATTATAAAACAAAATAATATATAGTGACAAAAAAGAAAAAAGTTTAAAATCTAATTTTTTTATGTTAATTATTTTTAAAGAGTTTTTAGTTTGTTTCATCGATAATTATATAAATTATATGAAATATCACTTAAGGAAGTTTTTGTTTTGTTATCTTTGTCTACGGTATCCCCACAGATAATACTATTAGACTAACCTTTCAGATTGAGCGTAGTAGTTAGACAAACTTTTCTCAAAATAAAACATTTTTAAGGAAGTGCAATAACAGTACTTCTCAGGAGGTCATCAATTCTAATACTACTCTTATTCAAGCACACTTTACTAATTTTAAACAATTTTTTATTTGAAATCATTTTTAAAAAAATGTCAAGAATATCAAATAATCAAGAATACTCTAAAATAAATATTTAACACAATGAAAATATTACACAAAAAATTAGAAAAATTATTTTAAAACAAAATAATAATTATGACAACAACAAAAAAAGAAAAATTTAGAATCTAATTTTTTTATATTAATTATTTATGAAAAATTTTAGTTTGAATCATCAATGATTATATAAATTATATGAAATATAACTTGAAAAAAGGTTTTTTTTTTTTTTAATCTTTGACTAAAGTATCCCCACAGACATTAGTGTAAAATTAACCTTTCGAGTTAGGGGTATTAATTAGTTAAAACATTCTTTCAAATTGGCACACTTTTACATAAGCCCAATACGAGAATTTCTTACAAGGTTATCAGTTCTAATACTACTCTCATCCAAGCAAGCTTTATTAATTTTAGATAATTTTTTATTCAAAATCATTTTTAGAAAATTATCAAGAATATCAAATAATAAAAAATATTCTAAAATAAATATTTGGCATAAAAAAATATTACACAAAAAATTAAAAGATTATTTTTAAACAAAATAATAATTATGACAACAAAAAGAAAAAAATTAGAATATAATTTTTCTTATGTTTCTTATTTTATGAAGAATTTTAGTTTGTTTAATTAATGATTATGTAAATTATATAAAATATCACTTGAAGAACGATTTTTCTTTTAACCCTTTGGGTTGAGATTATAAAATTTTAAATATATTTAATTTAAGTTATATAGAGATAAATTTATATAAATTTTTACATAATTCTTAAAATTACAAGGAAGGTATTCTCAACAGATAACTAACTAATCATGGTTAGTAAGTACACTTAGGGCCATTTAAGAGTGAAAACCGCTTTTGACCTTAGTTGATAACTTGTTTATAAAAGTTGATAACAGATTCTTGGTTGATTGATATCAAATGAAATATTTTAATAACCTTTCAAGTAATCAAGTAACAAGTTCTGTAGATTTTTAACTATAAAGAATGTATTCTTATATTCTTATTATTACTTAATAGATAACTAATCAATCATGGTTAGTAAATATACTTAAGGCTATTTAAGAGAGAAACCCGCTTCTAATCTTTGTTGATAACTTGTCTACAGAAATTGATAATAGATTTTAGACTGATTGATAATTAATGAAATATTTTAATAACCTTTTAGGTAATCAAGTAATAAGTTTCATGGATGTTTAACCGTAAGGAAGGTATTCACATATTTTTATTCTTATTTAACAAATAACTAATCAATCAATGGTTAGTAAGTAGACTTAAGGCCATTTAAGAGCGAAACTTACTTCTGATCTTAGTTGATAACTAATTGCCATCGGATGATAACCAATGCGGTTGATAAGAAAGGATAGATTTTAATAACTTTTCAGGTCAATAAGTAGATAATCCAACATTTTAACTATACTTTATTCTCATATTATCATTCTTTTAAAGAATTTATTAATTAAAAATGATTGATAAGTACATGTAAAGTTAGTTAAAAGCGAAACCCAATACTGACCTTGGATGATAACTTTTATATAGAGAGTGATAAGCAATGCAACAGTGGTTGGTAACAAATGAAGAATTTTAATAACTTTTTAGGTAAGCAAATAGGAAGTCCTCGAAATTTTAACAATATATTATTCTTATATTTTCATTCTTATACAAGAATTTATTAATAAAAAATAGTTCGTATGTACAAGTAAAGCCACTTAGACAATTTTTAGACAATTTTTGGTCTAAAATCATTTTTAGAAAATTGTCAAGAATGTTACATAATTAAGAATAATCTAAAATAAATATTTGACATAATAAAAATATTATACAAAAAATTAAAAAAATTTAAACAAAATAATAATTATGATACCAAATAAAAAAGAAAAGTTTAGAATCTAATTTTTCTTATGTTAATTATTTATGAATAATTTTAATTTGTTTCATCAAAGATTATATAAATTATCACTTGAGGAAGGTTTTTTACTTTATTTTTTTTTTGGTGTTTGACCTGGGTATCCCAACAAGCATTGCTATAAGACTAACTTTTTAAGTTGGGGTAATGGTTAGGTAAAGTCCTTCTTCAAAATGACACAATTTTAAAGAAGTGCAATATAAGGGTCTCTCAGGAGGTCATAAGTTCTAATGCTAACTCTTGTTCAAGTACACTTTACTAATTTTAGATAATTTTTGATCCAAAATTATTTTTTAAAAATTATTAATAATATCAAATAATCAAGAATGTTCTAAAATAAAGATTTTGCACAATGACAATATTACACAAAAAATTAGAATTTTTTTAAAAATAAAATAATAATTATGACAAAAAAAAATTAAAATCTAATTTTTCTTATGTTAATTATTTATGAAGAATTTTATTTTATTTCATCAATGATTATATAAATTATATAAAATATTACTTGGAAAATTTTTTTTTTTATTTTTTGATTAGGGTATCCTCACAAACATTAATGTAAGACTAACTCTTCGGGTTAAGGGTAGCGGCTTAGCTAAAAACTTCTTCAAAGTGACACATGTTTAAAGAAGTACAATACAATAACTTCTTAGGAGGTCATCAGTTAAAATATTATTCTTGTCTAAGCGTCCTTTATTAATTTAGATAATTTTTGATCCAAAATTATTTTAAAAAATTGTTAAGATTATCCAATAATCAAGTATATTTTTAAAATAAATATTTGGTACAATGAAAATAGTACATAAAAAATTAGAAAAATTATTTTAAAACAAAATAATAATTATGACACATAAAAAATTAGAATCTAATTTTTCTTATATTAATTATTTATAAAGAATTTTAGTTTATTTCATCAACGATTATATAAATTATATGAAATATCACTTAAAAAATTTTGTTTTCTTTTTACTTTTCAATCTTTGACCAGGATATCCCCATAGGCATATTATAAGACTAACCTTTTGGGTTGAGATTATAAAATTTTAAAATACCAATCAAGAAGAGTACATATAGCCAAAATGTTCAAAATATTATGTATTATTTTTCTAACAAATTATTGTTCAAAATATCAGGGTATGCCCATATGTATTATTTTGTTTTTTGGTGCAGTTTATTTTTTTCGCTCATACTTTTGTTTCTTACAAATTTCATATAGATACAAATTGAGAAAAATTGAAATATATTATCTGTTATCTATTATAATAACTAAAAGTAATAATCTCTCTCAAGATTTTTTTTCTGCTCTTGCTCTCTACTTTTAATTCTCATGCATTTGTTTTGTACAAATTTTATATAGATAAAAATTAAGGAAAATTACAATTAGTGAATCAAAATTGATCTACATAAATTACTTACATAAATTAGTGCAATAATTTGAGAAATAAAATCTATTATCTTTTATAATAATTAAAAGTAAGAGTCTCTCAAAATTTCTTTTTTCGCTTATGTATTTGTTTCTTATAACTTTTATGCAGATGCAAAGTAAGAAAAATTAAAATTGATAAATCAAAACTGATATACAAAAATCTATTATCTTTTATAATAATTAAAAGTAAAAGTCTCTCTCAAAATTTTTTCCACTCATGCATTTATTTCTTACAAATTTCATACAGGCACAAATTAAAAAAATTAAAATTGATCAATCAAAATTGATATATACAAATATATTATAATAATTAAAAGTAAGAGTCTTTCCTAAAAAATTTTTTCTCACTCATGCATTTGTTTCTTACTAATTTCATGCATACAGACACAAATTAAAAAAATTAAAATAGATTTAATTTTAATCTACTGTCATGTAAAGTTTTTTTACAATATCATTCCAATCAGTTGTTATCGAATATTTAACTTTTTAAATAATTAATAAATTAATCAAACTTTTTAAATGATTTGTTAACCTAATATTAAATGATAGTATAAAAAATTTTATTTTAATAAAGAATTAAAATTAAACTCAATTAAAATTGACCAGAGATTTTTCACAACAATTTTCATGATTTAAACTATACAATTTTAAATAAAAAAATATTATTAATATTATAAATTAAAACTAAAAAAGAAATAAAAATAAAAAAGAAATAAAAAAAGTGAACGTTCAAGCATGTAAAACTGAAAGCAAAACATGAAATTGAAAGAAACAAAAAAACCCCTTAAGTATTACTTTTCGCGGCGTCCATGCCAATCACCACAGATTCTAATGTTTAACGACAATTTTTGACTCAGCTATAAAACTGCCATCAAAGCGATTTGATTAGCCTGAAAATAACGCACCCATTTCCCTCATATATGCGTTCATCCTTTCCCTCATGTTCTTCGAGCCCATCTTCTTGTTCAACGCCTCCATATATCTTGGTTATTTGTTGTTATTTCTCTTATACGAAAGTTTAGTTCCTTTTGGTCTATTTTGACTTTTTGGTCAAACGGAGAAACTTAGCAGTTTTCATGATTTGAGAGGCCAAGAAGATGTTTGTGTGACCCCAGGCTCTCACCAAAGCTTTAAGGGAGGGCAATATGTCATGGTTATTAGTTGTTGTTTCTCTTAGACGAAAGTTTAGTTCCTTTTGGTCTATCTTTTACATTTTGATTAAATGGACAAACTTAGTGAGCTTTTCGTGATTCGAAGAGGCCTAGAGGACGTTTGTGGGACTCCAAACTCTCCCGAAAGCTTCAAGGGATGAGAATATGCCTTGATTGTTCATTGTTGTTTCACTTAGATGAAAGTATGGTTTCCTTTGGTCTACTTTTGACTTTTTGGTCAAATAGACAAATGTATCGACTTTTCGTCAATCAAGAGGTCTAGAGGACATTGGTGGGACCCCAAGCTCTCTCCAAAGCTTCAAGGGATGAGAATATATCTTGGTTATTTATTGTTGTTTCTCTTAGATGAAAGTTTGGTTCCTTTTAGTCTTTCCTTGACTTTTTGGTCAAATAGGATAAACTTAGAGATTTTCGAGGATTCAAGAGGCCTAGAGGAAGTTTGAGGACCCCAAGCCCTCCCCAAAGCTTCAAGGGATGAGAATATGCCTTGGTTATTCATTGTTGTTTCTCTTGGATGAAAATTTAGGTTCTTTTTTATCGATCTTTAACTTTTTAGTCAAATGGACAAATATATAGACTTTTCGTCATTTTTAGAGGCCTAGACGATGTTTGTGGGACCCAAAGCTCTCCCCAAAGCTTCAAGCGATGAGAATATGCCTTGGTTATTCATTGTTGTTTCTGTTAGATGAAAGTTTAGTTCCTTTTGGTCTATCTTTGACTTTTTGGTCAAACAAACAAACTTAACGAAGTTTTCCTGATTCGAGAGGCCTAGTGGATGTTTGTGTGACCCCAAACTCTCCCAAAGCTTGAAGGAATGAGAATTTGTCTTGGATATTCGTTGTTGTTTCTCTTGGACAAAAGTTTGGTCACTTTCAGTGTAGCTTTGGCTTTATGGTCAAATGGACAAACTTAGCAAGTTTTCATGATTCGAGAGGCTTAGAGGACGTTTGTGGGATCCCAAGCTCGCCCTAAAGTTTCAAGGGATGAGAATATGTCTTGGATGTTCATTGTTATTTTCTTTTTGACAAAAGTTTGGTTCCTTTTGGTCTATATTTCACTTTTTGATCAAACGGACAAATGTAGCCACATTTCGTCATTCGAGAAGCCTAGAAGATGTTTGTGGGACTCCAAGCTCTCCCCCAAAGCTTTAAGGGATGAGAATTTCTCTTAGTTATTTCTTGTTGTTTCTTTTAGATGCAAAGTTTGGTTCCTTTTGGTCTATCTTTGACTTTTTGGTCAAACGGACAAACTTAGTGAGTTTTGTGGTTCGAGAGGCCTAAAGAATGTTTACGTGACACCCAAGCTCTCCCCAAAGCTTCAAGGGATGAGAATATGTCTTGGATATTCGTTGTTCTTTCTCTTAGACGAAATTCTAGTTCCATTGGGCCTATCTTTGACTTTTTGGTCAATCGGACAACTTTGCAAGTTTTCGTGATTCAAGAGGCCTGAGGACGTTTGTGGGATCTCAAGCACCACCCAAAGCTTCAAGAGGTGAGAATATGTCTTGGTTTTTCATTACTGTTTCTCTTAGACGAAAGTTTGGTTTCTTTTAATCTATGTTTGACTTTTTGATCAAACGGACAAACTGTAGTGACTTTTCATGATTCGAGAGGCCTCAAGGACGTTTGTGGGACCCCAAGCTCTCCCCAAAGCTTCAAGAGATGAAGAATATGCCTTGGTTAATTCGTTGTTATTTCACTAAGACGAAAGTTTGGTTTCCTTTTGGTCTATCTTTGACTTTTTGGTCAAACGAACAAACTTAATGAGTTTTCCTGATTCGAGAGGCCTAGTAGGATGTTTGTGTGACCCCAAACTCTCCCCAAAGCTTGAAAGGAATGAGAATTTGTCTTGGATTATTCGTTGTTGTTTCTCTTAGACGAAAGTTTGGTTGCTTTCAGTGTATCTTTAGCTTTATGGTCAAATGGACGAAACTTAGTAAGTTTTCATGATTCGAGAGGCCTAGAGGGCGTCTGTGGGACCCCAAGTTTCCCCAAAGCTTGAAGGGATGATAATATGCCCTTGTTTATTCGTTGTTGTGTCTCTCAGATGGAAAGTTTGGTTCCCTTTTGGTCTATCTTTGACTTTTTAGTCAAACATACAAATATAGTGACTTTTCGTCATTCGAGAGGCCTAGAGGACGTTTGTCGTACCCTAACCTCTCCCTAAAGCTTCAGGGAATGAGAATATGTCTTGGTTGTTCATTGTTGTATCTCTTTAGACAAAAGTTTAGTTCCTTTCAGTTTATCTTTGACTTTTTAGTCAAACAGACTAATTTAACAAGTTTTTTTGATTCGAGAGGCCTAGAGGATGTTTGTGTGACCCCAAGCTCTCCCCAAAGCTTCAAAGGGATGAGAATATGTCTTGGTTATTCGTTGTTGTTTCTCTTAGACGAAAGTTTGGTTCCTTTTGGTCTATCTTTGACTTTTTGGTCAAACGGAACAAACTTAACAAGTTTTCGTGATTCGAGAGGCCTAGAGGATGTTTGTGTGACCCCAAGCTCTCCCCAAAGCTTCAAGGGATGAGAATATGTCTTGGTTATTCGTTGTTGTTTCTCTTAGACGAAAGTTTGGTTCCTTTTGGTCTATCTTTGACTTTTTGGTCAAACGGACAAACTTAGTTTTTCGTGATTCGAGAGGCCTAGAGGATGTTTGTGGGACCCCAAGCTCTCCCAAAGCTTCAAGGGATGAGAATATGTCTTGGTTATTCGTTGTTATTTGAATTTTCCTTTGAGGAAGGACTTCATGGGAGAAGCCCAAGTCCAGGCCCAAGTCCAGAAAGAAGTCCAAGATCCAATACAAGGTCTAGGAGGGCCCATGACGAGAGCAAGAGCTAAAAGGGCCCAAGAAGAACTTAAAAAGATGGTGAATAACTTATTAGAGGCCCAACATCAGATTGAAGCCCAATACGTGGAGCCTAGGATTTACACATGCATAGCCCACTTGGAATGAAAGGAGAAGGGCCAAAAAAAATATATTTTGTCCACGGCAGGATTAGAACCCAGGCACTTGTAGCTGAATATGTCTCCTTAACCACTAGAACATATCAGTGATGCTTATGCTATGGGGTTTTGTATTTATTTTTGTTAAGTCCTAATGGGCAAACCCTAAACTAAGTTGTATTTAAACATTTGGGAATCATGAGGGAGCCAGATTTTTGGCATATAAGAAAACTGGGTGTTTTGCTCTGCTAGGGTTCTTCCTTGCATCATTTGATCTTATCAAGAATTAATCTTTTCTTGTGGCGATCCTTCTTGGCTTATCAAACTAGGTTTGTGGCGCCATCCTTATCTTTTTCTTTTTCATCAATTTTCGTTTTTTTTTTTAGTTCTTCTTTCTAATTTCACAATTTTCCCAATTTTCGTCTTAAATTTCTCGCACTCATATCTCAAGCTATACGTACTCTTTTTCGGTGATTCTTGAGTCTAAATCGTGATTTAGAAAGGGATCTTTCACCTCGTTTTGGAATCACTCAATTCCGATTTCTGTATCGTGAGTTATGGAAATTTCCTAAAAACGGACAGAATTAGTTCTTTCCCTTCTTTACTCTTTCTTTCAATTTCACCTTTCCAATTCTATTTGTTCTAGTCCTAATTAGGTCTGAAATCAAGAGGCTTAAGGAAAACCTCATCATTTGGTATCAAAGCTAGTCATTAGGGCTAGTGTTTGGGGTGTGATTTGGAGCCAAAAGAGGGCTATTTTGAAGCTGTGTTTGGAGGAACAAAGACTGCACAAGGAGGCGTACAGTGGCTGCCAAGTAAGTGAAAACAACACTTATTTGTGACTTTTGAATTATAAAAAAAAAAAATTGGAGTATTAAAAAAAAAAAGAAGAAGAAGAAAAAAAAAAAAGAGATTTGGAAGTGCTTCAACATTTGGTTTGAGGGAAGCTATTTGAATTTCTGGACCTAAACCTTATTCTTGTCTCTTGTTTGAATTTGTGAATCACTTGTCTTTTTAATTGTGAGTAGTGAACTTGTTCTTTGCTACTTGTCTTGTGATATTAAAAGTCTTGTGATTGCTGCAACTTAAAAATTCAATTTCTTGAAGAGATTACTTGATTCTAGTAAGAACTTTAAGCAAGAGAAAGAGTGGAAAAAGGCAAGAGAGATACATTAGCTTAAAAGCCAAATTTGTGTGTGAAACACTTTGAGTGAAATAGTTTTGGAGAGGACTTCTTTACATCAAATCTATCTATGGCCGAAAGAGAGGGACCACCATCCCCTACTAGGGAGCATAGGTTGTTGTTAGATGCCTTAACTCAAAGGATGAATGAGGTGTTGAGGGAGCATACGGAGGGAATTTATGAGAGGCTTGAAACTTTAGAAAACCAAAACCAGAATGGGGAGAATGGCCAACATAGAGATAGGAGGAGACATGAGAGGCATGAGAGGAGAGAACATGATGGGGAACAAAGAAGAAACCGAGAGGAGGTTGTGAAAGTTACCATACCACCATTTAAAGGAAAAAGTGATCCTGAAGCCTATATTGAGTGGGAGATGAAGGTAGAGCAAATTTTCTCATGTCACAACCTAAATGAGGAGAGGAAGGTCAAGCTAGCTACCTTGGAATTCACTGACTATGCCTTAGTTTGGTGGGATCAATTCCAAAAGGAGAGGAGGAGGTATGGAGAGCCTATGTTAGAGAGTTGGGAGGAGTTAAAAAGAGTGTTGAGAAGGAGGTATGTTCCATCCCACTACCATAGAGAGCTTCTTAATAAACTCCAAGGAATGACCCAAGGGAGTAAGAGTGTAGATGAGTTCTTCAAAGACCTTGAAATAGCCATGATCCGAGCCAATGTAGAGGAGGAAAGGGAGGTTACCATGGCTAGATTCCTTAATGGGCTGAATGGAGATATAAGAGATGTTGTTGAGCTTCAAAATTATGTAGAAATGGAGGACTTAGTTCACCATGCCATGAAAGTGGAACAACAACTAAAAAGAAAAAGTGTGAGAAAGAGTGTATCAAACTATGATAACTCTAGATGGAAGGATAGGTTCAAGAAGGAGGGTACCTCATCTTCTAGGATCTCCACGATAACCCCAAACCCAACCCAAAACAAGGGCAAAGAAATGGCAAACAAGTCTCGATCTAGAGACATAAAGTGTTTCAAATGTTTGGGTAGGGGGCACATTGCATCTGAATGCCCAACTAAGAAGGTTATGGTGTTAAAAGATAATGGAGATATCACTAGTGAGAGTTCCCAAACTGAATCCTCAAGTGAGGAAGAGACAGAGGAAGAGGAGGAGATTCCTGAAGGAGATTTGTTCATTGTGAGGAGAATGTTAGGAGGAATAGCTAAAGAGGGTGAGGAAAGTCAAAGAGAAAATATTTTCCATACTAGATGTCTTATCCAAGGCAAACTATGTTCCTTAATCATTGATGGAGGGAGTTGTACTAATGTGGCAAGTACTAGATTGGTGACAAAAATGAATTTGGAAACTAAACCCCATCCTAGACCATACAAGTTGCAATGGTTGAGTGAGGAGGGAGAATTAAGGGTGGATAAGCAAGTGGAGATTGAGTTTTCTGTTGGAAAATATAAAGATAAAATTTTGTGTGATGTAGTCCCAATGGAAGCTAGTCATTTGCTTCTTGGGAGACCATGGCAGTTTGATAGAAAAGCTCACCATGATGGTCACACAAATAAATACACTTTTCACCATGAGAACCGCAAGGTTACATTGGTTCCATTGTCTCCAAAAGAGGTATGTAATGATCAAAATATCATGAGAGAAAAAAGAAAGCAAGAGAGGAAAGAAAGGAAAGAAAATGAAAATGAGAGCAAAAAGAAAGAGAGAAAGAATGCTTTGTTTGTAAAGAGTGGAGAGGTGAGGAGAGCTTTGATGGCAAGGAAGTCTATGTATATACTCTATAATAAGGAGATTACTGCACTTGATTCTGACCTTGAACTTCCTAGTGGAGTTAAATCTATTTTGCAGGAATTTCAAGATGTTTTTCCAGAAGATATACCACCAGGACTTCCACCATTGAGAGGTATTGAACACCAAATTGATTTGGTGCCAGGGGCTGTGTTGCCTAATAGGCCAGCATACAGGAGTAATCCACAAGAGACCCAAGAAATTCAAAGGCAAGTTGCTGAATTGATGAGCAAGGGATGGGTTGAGGAGAGCTTGAGCCCTTGTGCTGTTCCAGTTATATTGGTGCCAAAGAAAGATGGAAGTTGGAGGATGTGCTCTGACTGTAGGGCCGTCAACAACATCACCATCAAGTACAGGCATCCCATTCCCAGGTTAGATGATTTGTTGGATGAGTTGTATGGCTCTTGTTATTTCTCTAAGATTGATTTGAAAAGTGGATATAATCAGATTAGGATTAGAGAGGGTGATGAGTGGAAAACAGCTTTCAAGACCAAGTATGGCTTGTATGAGTGGAAAGTAATGCCATTTGGATTGACAAATGCCCCTAGTACTTTCATGAGATTGATGAACCATATTTTGAGAGAGTTTCTAGGAAAATTTGTGGTTGTTTATTTTGATGATATTCTTATATATAGTAAAAATTGGGATGAACATTTGCATCATTTGCAATCTGTTTTACATGTGCTTAGAAAAGAAAGATTGTATGCTAATTTGGAAAAGTGCACGTTTTGTAAAGACCATGTCGTATTCTTAGGATTTTTGGTTAATTCTAGTGGAGTGCATGTAGATAAGGAGAAAATAAAAGCAATCCAAGAATGGCCAACTCCTAAGAGTGTGAGTGAGGTAAGAAGTTTCCATGGGCTTGCTAGTTTCTATAGGAGGTTTGTTAAGGATTTTAGTACCATTGCTGCACCTCTAAATGAACTAGTCAAGAAGCATGTGGGTTTTAAATGGGGAGAGAAACAAGAAAAGGCATTTGCTGTCCTAAAGGAGAAATTAACACATGCACCCATACTTGCTTTGCCTAACTTTGCTAAATCCTTTGAGCTTGAATGTGATGCATCTGGGGTAGGCATAGGTGCTGTTTTAATGCAAGAGGGACATCCCATTGCCTATTTTAGTGAGAAAATGAATGGGGCTGCCCTTAACTACCCTACATATGATAAGGAATTGTATGCTTTAGTTAGGGCTTTGCAAACTTGGCAACACTATCTTCTGCCTAAGGAGTTTATTATTCATAGTGATCATGAGTCTCTAAAGTATTTGAAAGGACAGGGAAAGTTGAACAAGAGAGACATGCCAAGTGGGTGGAGTTTCTTGAACAATTCCCCTATGTGATCAAGTACAAGAAAGGTAAGTCCAATGTGGTTGCTGATGCTTTGTCACGTAGGTATGCTTTATTGACTACTCTTGAAACTAAATTTCTTGGTTTTGAATACATTAAGGAACTATATGAACATGATGCTGATTTTTCTCATATTTATCAAACATGTTCTCATGCTATATCTGATGGGTATTTCAAGCATGATGGTTACTTAATAAAGGACAAGAGACTTTGTGTGCCAAACAGTTCAATTAGGGAATTGCTTGTTCAAGAGGCACATGAAGGGGGCTTAATGGGACACTTTGGGGTGCAAAAGACATATGACATCTTGCATGAGCATTTTTACTGGCCCCACATGAAGCATGATGTATATAAGTTGTGTGATAAGTGTCTTGTTTGTAAAAAGGCTAAGTCTAGGGTCATGCCGCATGGATTATATACTCCCTTGCCTGTTCCTGAACACCCTTGGATTGATATTTCTATGGATTTTGTTCTAGGTTTGCCTCGGTCTAAGGGAGGGAAGGATTCTATTTTTGTGGTGGTTGACAGGTTCTCAAAGATGGCTCACTTCATACCATGCAAGAAGGTGGATGATGCATGTCATGTAGCTGATTTATTCTTTAAAGAGGTGGTAAGACTGCATGGTTTGCCTAAGAGTATTGTAAGTGACCGCGACTCTAAATTCCTTAGTCATTTTTGGAGGACCTTGTGGGGAAAGATAGGCACAAAACTATTATTTTCTACTACATGCCATCCCCAAACTGATGGGCAAACAGAGGTTGTAAATAGGACTTTGTCTACTCTCCTTAGAGCTGTTCTAAAGAAAAATCTTAAGTCTTGGGAGGAATGTTTGCCACATGTTGAGTTTGCTTATAATAGGGCTATACATAGTACTACTCAGTTTTCACCTTTTGAAATTGTATATGGTTTTAATCCTTTGACTCCTTTGGATTTATTGCCTTTACCTAACATTTCTCAATTGCAAGATAAGTCTGGGCAGGTTAAAGCTGATTATGTCAAGAAATTGCATGAGAAGGTTAAGGCCCAAATTGAGAAGAAAATGGAAGAGTATGCCAAACATGCAAACAAAGGAAGGAAGAAGGTAACATTTGAACCAGGTGATTGGGTATGGGTACACTTCAGGAAGGAAAGATTTCCATCTCAAAGGAAGTCTAAGCTTATGCCGAGAGGAGATGGACCTTTTCAAGTATTGGCTAAGATCAATGACAATGCATATAAGATTGACTTGCCAGGTAAGTATGCTGTGAGTGCTACCTTTAATGTGGCTGATTTGTCCTTTTATGATGCAGGTGATGAATTAATAGATTTGAGGACAAATGCTTCTCAAGAAGGAGGGAATGATGAGGACTTCATGGGAGAAGCCCAAGTCCAGGCCCAAGTCCAGAAAGAAGTCCAAGATCCAATACAAGGTCTAGGAGGGCCCATGACGAGAGCAAGAGCTAAAAGGGCCCAAGAAGAACTTAAAAAGATGGTGAATAACTTATTAGAGGCCCAACATCAGATTGAAGCCCAATACGTGGAGCCTAGGATTTACACATGCATAGCCCACTTGGAATGAAAGGAGAAGGGCCAAAAAAATATATTTTGTCCACGGCAGGATTAGAACCCAGGCACTTGTAGCTGAATATGTCTCCTTAACCACTAGAACATATCAGTGATGCTTATGCTATGGGGTTTTGTATTTATTTTTGTTAAGTCCTAATGGGCAAACCCTAAACTAAGTTGTATTTAAACATTTGGGAATCATGAGGGAGCCAGATTTTTGGCATATAAGAAAACTGGGTGTTTTGCTCTGCTAGGGTTCTTCCTTGCATCATTTGATCTTATCAAGAATTAATCTTTTCTTGTGGCGATCCTTCTTGGCTTATCAAACTAGGTTTGTGGCGCCATCCTTATCTTTTTCTTTTTCATCAATTTTCGTTTTTTTTTTTAGTTCTTCTTTCTAATTTCACAATTTTCCCAATTTTCGTCTTAAATTTCTCGCACTCATATCTCAAGCTATACGTACTCTTTTTCGGTGATTCTTGAGTCTAAATCGTGATTTAGAAAGGGATCTTTCACCTCGTTTTGGAATCACTCAATTCCGATTTCTGTATCGTGAGTTATGGAAATTTCCTAAAAACGGACAGAATTAGTTCTTTCCCTTCTTTACTCTTTCTTTCAATTTCACCTTTCCAATTCTATTTGTTCTAGTCCTAATTAGGTCTGAAATCAAGAGGCTTAAGGAAAACCTCATCATGAAACTTTACCCCTCTTAGACGCTCTTTTGGTCCTTTGCAAGTTTTCGTGATTCGAGAGGCCTAAACAACATTTATGAGACCCCAAGCTCGCCCTAATGTTTTAAGGGATGAGAATATGTTTTGGTTGTTCATTGTTGTTTCTCTTATACGAAAGTTTAGTTCCTTTTGGTCTATCTTTCACTTTTTGATAAAACGGACAAAAGTAGCACCATTTTGTCATTTGAGACGCTTAGAAGACGTTTGTGGGACCTCAAGCTCCCCCTAAAGTTTCAAGGGATGAGAATTTGTCTTAGTTATTCGTTGTTGTTTCTTTTAGATGAGAGTTTGGTTCTTTGTGGTCTATCTTTGGCTTTTTGGTCAAATGGACAAACTTAGCGAGTTTTTGTGGTTCGAGAGGCCTAAAGGTTGTTTGCGTGACCCCAAGCTCTCCCCAAAGCTTTAAAGGATGGGAATATGTCTTGGATATTCATTGTTATTTCTCCTAGATGAAACTCTAGTTCCATTAGTCCTGTCTTTGACTTTTTGGTCAATCGGACTAACTTAGCAAGTTTTCGTTATTCGAGAGGCCTGAGGACGTTTGTGGGACCCCAAGCTCCACCTAAAGCTTCAAGAGGTAGGAATATGTCTTGGTTTTTCATTGTTAAAACTCTTTGATGAAAGTTTGGCTTCTTTTGATCTATGTTTGACTTTTTGATCAAACGGACAAATGTAGTGACTTTTCATAATTCAAGAGGCCTCGAGGATGTTTATGGGGCCCTAAACTCTCCCCAAACCTTTAAGGGAGAAGAATATGCCCTGGATAATAGTTGTTGTTTCACTAAGACGAAAGTTAAGTTCCTTTTAGTCTATCTTTAACTTTTTGGTCAAATGAACAAACTAAGCAAGTTTTTGTGATTTCAGAGGCCTAGAGGATGTTTGTATGACCCCAAGCTCTCGCCAAAGTCTCAAGCGAAGAGAATATATCTTGGCTGTTTAATGTTGTTTCTCTTAGATGAAAGTTTGGTTCCTTTTGATCTATCTTTTACTCTTTGATCAAACAGACAAATGTAGTGACTTCTCATCATTCGGGAGGCCTAGACGTGTTTGTGGGAACCCAAGTTCTCCCCAAAGCTTCAAGGGATGATAATATGCCTTGTTTATTCGTTGTTGTTTCTCTTAGAAGGAAGTTTGGTTCCCTTTAGTCTATGTTTGACTTTTTGGTAAAACAGACAAATATAGTGACTTTTCGTCATTCGAGAGGCCTAGAGGATGTTTGTCAGACTCCTACCTCTCCCCAAAGCTTCAGGGAATGAGAATATGTCTTGGTTGTTCATTGTTGTATCTCTTAGACAAAAGTTTAGTTCCTTTTAGTCTATCTTTGACGTTTTGGTCAAACAGACTAATTTAACAAATTTTTCTGAATCGAGAGGCCTAGAGGATGTCTGTGTGACCCCAATCTCTTCCCAAAGCTTCAAGGCATGAGAATATGTCTTGGTTGTTTGTTATTATTTCTGTTAGATGAAAGTTTGGTTCTTTTTTGGTCTATCTTTGACTTTTTAGTCAAACAGACAAACGTAGCGACTTTTCATCATTCGAGAGGCCCAGAGGACGTTTGTGGGAACCCAAGCTCTCTCCAAAGCTTCAGGAGATGAGAATATGTTTTTTGTTGTTATTTCTCTTAGACAAAAGTTTAGTTCCTTTTAGTCTATCTTTAACTTTTGGGTCAAACAGACAAACTTAGTAAGTTTTCCTAATTCGAGAGGCCTAGTGGATGTTTGTGTAACCCCAAACTCTCCCAATGCTTGGTTATTCGCCGTTGTTTCTCTTAGATGAAAGTTTGGTTCCTTTTAGTTTATCTTTAAACTTTTTGGTCAAACGGACAAACTTAGCAAGTTTTCCAGATTCGAGAAGCCTAGTCTCTAAACTCTCCCAAAGCTTGAAGGAATGAGAATTTGTCTTGGATATTTGTTATTGTTTCTCTTAGACGAAAGTTTGGTACCTTTTCGCCTATATTTGACTTTTTTGTCAATCGAAAAACTTAGCTAGTTTTCGTGATTTGAGAGGCCTAGAGGACGTTTGTGGGACCTCAAACTCTCCCCAAAGCTTCAAAGGATGAAAATATGTCTTGGTTGTTCATTGTTGTTTCTCTTAGACGAATGTTTGGTTCCTTTTAGTCTATCTTTTACTTTTTAATCAAACGGACAAATGTAGTGACTTTTCGTCATTCGAGATGCCTAGAGGACGTTTGTGGGACCCCAAGCTCTTCCCTAAGCTTCAAGGGATGAGAATATGTCTTGGTTATTCGTTGTTGTTTCTCTTAGACAAAAGTTTGGTTCCAATTGTTTTGTTTTTGACTTTTTGTTCAAGTGGAAAACTTAGCAAGTTTTCATGATTTGAGAGGCCTAAAGAATGTTTTGGTGACTCCAAGCTCTCCCAAAAGCTTCAAGGGATGAGAATATGTCATGGATTTTCGTTGTTATTTCTCTTAGATGAAAATTTAGTTCCCTTTGGTCTATCTTTGACTTTTTGGTCATACAAACAAAGTTAGCGAGTTTTTGTGATTCAAGAGGCATAGAGGAACTTTGTGTGTCCCCAAGCTCTCCCAAAGGCTTCAAGGGATGAGAATATGTCTTGGATATTTGTTATTGTTTTCTCTTAGACGAAAGTTTAGTTCCTTTTGGGTCTGTCTTTTAACTTTTGGTCAAACAAACAATTGTAGCAACTTTTCGTCATTCTAGAGGCCTAGAGAATGTTTGTGGGACCCCAACCTCTCCTTAAAGCTTCAAGGGATGAGAATATGCCTTGGTTATTCCTTGTTGTTTCTCTTAGACGAAAGTTTGGTTGCTTTTAGTGTATCTTTGGCTTTATCGTCACATGGACGAACTTAGCAAGTTTTCACTATTCGAGAGGCATAGAGGACGTTTGTGGGACCACAAGCTATCCCTAAAGCTTCAAGGGATGAGAAATATGTCTTGGTTGTTCATTGTTGTTTCTCTTAGACGAAAATTTGGTTCCTTTTGGTCTATCTTTCACTTTTTGATCAAACGGACAAATGTATCCCCATTCGTCATTCAAGACACTTAGAAGACGTTTGTGGGACCCCAAACTCTCCCCCAAGCTTTAAGGGATGAGAATTTCTCTTAGTTATTCGTTGTTATTTCTTTTAGATGAGAGTTTGGTTCCTTGTGATCTATCTTTGACTTTTTGGTCAAACGGATAAATTTTGGGAGTTTTCGTGGTTCGAGAGGCCTAGAGGACGTTGTGGGACCCCAAGCTCTCTCCCAAGCCCCTAGGGATGAAAATATGTCTTAGTTATTCGTTGTTGTTTCTTTTAGATGAAAATTTGGTTTCTTGTGGTCTATCTTTGACTTTTTAGTCAAACGGACAAACATAGGTGTTTTTATGGTTCGAGAGGCATAAAGGATGTTTACATGACCCCAAGCTCACCCCAAAGCTTCAAGTGATGGGAATATGTCTTGGATATTCATTGTTGTTTCTCTTAAACGAAATTCTGGTTCCATTGAGCCTCTCTTTGGCTTTTTGGTCAATCGGACAACTTAGCAAGTTTTCATGATTCGAGAGGCCTGAGGACGTTTGTGGGACCCTAAGCTCCAACCAAAGCTTCAAGAGGTGAGAATATGTCTTGGTTTTTCATTATTGTTTCTCTTAGGTGAAAGTTTGGTTTCTTTTGAAATGTGTTTGACTTTTTGATCAAACGGACAAATGTAGTGACTTTTCATCATTCGAGAGGCCTAGAGGACGTTTGTGGGACACCAAGATCTCCCCAAAACTTTAAGGGAGAAGAATATGCCTTGGTTAATCGTTGTTGTTTCTCTTAGGCAAACGCTTAGCTCCTATTGGTCTATTTTTGTCTTTTTGGTCAGACGAACAAACTTAGAGAGTTTTTGTGATTCAAGAGGCCTAGCGGATGTTTGTGAAACCCAAACCTCTCCCCAAAGCCTCAAGTGATGAGAATATATTTTAGTTGTTTATTGTTGTTTCTCTTATATGAAAGTTTGGTTCCTTTTAAACTATCTTTTACTCTTTGATCAAACAGACAAATGTAGTGACTTCTCATCATTCGATAGGCTTATAAGATGTTTGTGGGACCCCAACTTCTCCCTAAAGCTTCAAGGGATGATAATATGCTTTGTTTATTCTTTGTTGTTTCTCTTACACGGAAGTTTGGTTTCCTTTGGCTTATCATTAACTTTTTGGTCAAACGGATAAATTTAGTGACTTTTCGTCATTCGAGAGGCCTAGAGGACGTTTGTCGGACCCCAACCTCCCCCCAAAGCTTCAGGGAATGAGAATATGTCTTGGTTGTTCATTGTTGTATCTCTTAGACGAAAGTTTAGTTCCTTTCAGTCTGTCTTTAGCTTTTTGGTCGAACAAACTAATTTAACAAGTTTTTGTGAATCGAGAGGCCTGGAGGATTCTGTGTGACCCCAAGCACTCCCCAAAGCTTCAAGGGATGAGGATGTGTCTTAGTTGTTCATTGTTATTTTTGTTAGATGAAAATTTGGTTCCTTGCGGTCTATCTTTGACTTTTGGTTAAACAGACAAACGTAGCGACTTTTCAACACTGGAGAGGCTTAGAGGACGTTTGTGGGACCTCAAGCTCTCCCCAAAGCTTCAAGGAGATGACAATATGTCATGGTTATTCGTTGTTGTTTTTCTTAGACGAAAGTTTGGTTCCTTTTTGTCTATCTTTGACTTTTTAGTCAAACAGAAAAATGTAGCGACTTTTCATCATTCTAGAGTCCTAACGGATGTTTGTGAGACCCCAAGCTCTCCCCTAAGCTGCAAAGGAAGAGAATATGCCTTGGTTATTCGCTGTTGTTTCTCTTAGCCGAAAGTTTAGTTGCTTTTAGTGTTTCTTTGGCTTTATAGCCAAACGGACAAACTTGGCAATTTTTCATGTTTCAAGAGGCTTAGAGAAAGTTTGTGGGACCCCAAACTCGCCCTAAAGTTTCAAGGGATGAGAATATGTCTTGGTTGTTCATTGTTGTTTCTCTTAAACGAAAGTTTAGTTCCTTTTAGTCTATCTTTCACTTTTTGATCAAACGGACAAATATAGCTACATTTCGTCATTCGAGAGGCCTAGAAGATGTTTATGGGGCCCCAAGCTCTGCCCATACCTTCAAGGGATGGGAACGTGTCTTGGATATTCGTTGTTATTTCTCTTAGACGAAAGTCTGGTTCCATTGGGCCTATCTTTGACTTTTTGGTTAATCAGACCAATTTAGTAAGTTTTCGTGATTCGAGAGGCCAGGAGGACGTTTGTGGGACCCCAAGCTCGACCCAAAGCTTCAAGGTTCTCATTTGTCTTGGTTTTTCATTGTTATTTCTCTTAGACGAAAGTTTAGTTTCTTTTAATCTATGTTTGACTTTTTTGATCAAACGGACAAATGTAGTGACTTTTCATCTTTCAAGAGGCCTCGAGGACATTGGTGGTACCCTAAGCTCTCCCAAAAGTTTCAAGGGAGAAGAATATGCTCCGGTTAATAGTTGTTATTTCTCTTAGACAAAAGTTTAGTTCTTTTTGGTCTATCTTTGGCTTTTGGTCAAACGAACAAACTTAGCGAGTATTTGTGATTCGAGAGGCCTAGAAGATGTTTGTGTGGCCCCAAGCTCTCCCCAAAGCCTCAAGAGAAGAGAACATATCTTGGTTGTTCATTGTTTTTTCTCTTGGATGAAAGTTTAGTTTCTTTTGGTCTATCTTTTACTCTTTGATCAAACAGACAAATGCAGTGGTTTTTCGTCATTCGAGAGGCCTAAAGGACATTTTTCAGACCCCAACCTCTCCCCAAAGCTTCAGGGAATGAGAATATGTTTTGGTTGTTCATTGTTGTATCTCTTAGACGAAAGTTTAGTTCCTTTCAGTAAACAGACTAATTTAACAAGTTTTTGTGACTCGAAAGAGGCCTAGAGGATGTCTGTGTGACCCCAAGCTTTCCCCAAAGCTTCAAGGGATGCGAATATGTCATAGTTGTTCATTGTTGATTCAGTTAGACGAAAGTTTGGTTCTTTTTAGTCTACTTTTGACTTTTTTGTCAAACAGACAAATGTAGCGACTTTTCATCATTCGAGAAACCTAGAGGACATTTGTGGAGCCCCAAGGTCTCCACAAAGCTTCAGGAGATGAGAATATGTCTTGGTTATTTGTTGTTATTTCTCTTAGACAAAAGTTTAGTTTCTTTTGGTTTATCTTTCACTTTTTGGTCAAACGAACAAATGTAACAACTTTTCATCATTCGAGAGGTCTAGTGGACGTTTGTGTCACCCCAAGCTCTCCCCAAAGCTTCAAGGGATGAGAATACGCCTTGGTTATTCGCTGTTGTTTCTCTTAGAAGAAAGTTTAGATCTTTTTGGTCTATCTTTGACTTTTTTGTCAAATGGACAAATGTATCGACTTTTCGTCAATCGGGAGGCCTAAAAGACGTTTGTGGGATCCCATGCTCTCCCCCAAGCTTCAAGGGGTAAGAATATGTCTTAGTTGTTAATTGATGTTTCTCTTAGGTATAAGTTTGGTTCCTTTTGATCTATCTTTCACTTTTTGTCAAACAGACAAAGGAACCAGCTTTTGTCATTCGAGACTCCTAGTGGACGTTTTTGTCACCCCAAGCTCTCCCCAAAGTTTCAAGGGATGGTAATATGCCTTGGTTATTCGTTGTTGTTTCTCTTGGACGAAAGTTTGCTTCCTTTTGACCTGTCTTTGACTTTTTCGTCAAACAGACAAATTTAGCAAGTTTTTTGTGAATCGAGAGGCCTAGTGGATATTTGTGTGACCCCAAGGTCTCCCCAAAACATCAAGGGATGACAATATACCTTCGTTAATTGTTGTTGTTTCTCATAAACAAAAGTTTTCTTTCTTTTCATCAATTTTTGACCTTTTCGTCAACTGGACAAACTTAGCAAGTTTTCTCGATTCGAGAGGCCTATAGGATGTTTATATGACCCCATGCTCTCTCCAAAGCTTCAAGGGATGGTGATATGCCTTGGTTATTCGTTGTTGTTTCCCTTAGATGAAAGTTTAGTTTCTTTTTGCCTTTCTTTGTCTTTTTGGTCAAACAGACAACCTTACCAAGTTTTCGTGATTCAAGAGGCCTAGAGGATGTTTGTGTCACCCCAAGCTCTCCTCAAAGCTTAAATGGATGAGAATATGTCTTGGTTATTCGTTATTGTTTCTCTTAGATGAAAATGTAGTTCCTTTTGGTCTATCTTTGACTTTTTGGTCAAATAGACAAATGTAGCAACTTTTCATCATTTGAGAGGCTTCGAGGATGTTTGTGGGACTCCAAGCTCTCCCCAAAGCTTCAAGGGATGAGAATATGCGTTGGTTATTCGTTGTTGTTTTTCTTAGATGAAAGTTTGCTTCCTTTTAGTCTATCTTTCACTTTTTGGTCAAAGGGACTAGCTTAGCAAGTTTTCATGATTTGAGAGGCCTAGAGGATGTTTGTGTGACCCCAAACTCTACGCAAAACTTCAAGGGATGGCAATATGCCTTCGTTATTCGTTGTTGTTTCTCTTAGGCGAAAGTTTGCTTTCTTTTCTTCCATCTTTTACCTTTTGGTCAACCGGATAAACTCAGCAAGTTTTCACGATCTGAGAGGTCTAGGGGATATTTGTGTGACCCTAAGCTCTCCCCAAAGCTTCAAACAATGGCAACATATCTTGGTTATTCGATGTTGGTTCTCTTAGACGAAAGTTTGGTTCCATTTGGTCTATCTTTGAATTTATGCTCAAACTATGTAACTTAGCAAATTTTTGTGATTCAAGAGAGCCCTAGATGATGTTTGTGTGGCCCCAAGCTCTGCCCAAAGTTTCAAAGGATGATAATATGTCTTGGTTATTCGTTGTTGTTGCTTTTACACGAAAGACTGGTTCCTTTTGGTCAAATGGACAAACATAGCAAGTTTTCGTCTTTCGAGAGGCCTAGAAGATGTTTGTACAACCCAAGCTCTCCCCAAAGCTTCAAAGGATGAGAATATGTCTTGGATATTTGTTGTTGTTTCTCTTAGTCAAAAGTTTAGTTCCTTTTGGTCTATCTTTTATGTTTTGGTCAAACAGACAAACTTAGCATGTTTTCGTGATTCAGGAGGCCAAGAGAATGTTTGTGTGATCCCAGGCTCTCCCAAAGCTTCAACGGATGAGAATATGTTTTGGTTATTCGTTGTTGCTTCTCTTAGACGAATGATTGGTTCCTATTAGTCTATCTTTGACTTTTCGGTCAACCGGACAAACTAAGCCAGTTTTCATGATTCGAGAGCCACGTAGGATGTTTGTGTGATCCCAAGCTCACCACAAAGCTTCAAGTAATGGCAATTTGTCTTGGTTATTCGTTGATGTTTCTGTTAGACGAAAGTTTGGTTCCTTTTGGCTAATCTTTGACTTTTCGGTCAAAAGTACCAACTTAGCAAGTTTTTGTGATTCAAGAGGCCAAAAGGATGTTTGTGTGACCCCAAGCTCTCCCCAAAGCTTCAAGGATGAGAATATGTCTTGGTTCTTCGTTGTTGTTGCTTTTAGATGAAAGTTTAGTTCCTTTGGGTTTATATTTGACTTTTTGGTCAAACAAACAAATGTGGTGACTTTCTGTCATTCGAGAGGCCTAGAGTACATTTGTGTTATCCAAGCTCTCCCTAAAACATCAAGGGATGAGAATATATCTTGGATATTCGTTGTTGTTTCTCTTAGACGAAAGTTTAGTTCCTTTTAGTCTATATTTGACTGTTTGGTCAACCGGACAAACTAAGCAAGTTTTCATGATTCGAGAGCCATATAGGATGTTTGTGTGATCTTGGCTCACCACAAAGCTTCAATTAATGGCAATCTGTCTTGGTTATTCGTTGATGTTTCTCTTAGACGAAAGTTTGGTTCTCTTTAGCTAATCTTTGACTTTTTGGTCAAAAGGACCAACTTAGCAAGTTTTTGTGATTCAAGAGGCCAAAGGATGTTTGTGTGACCCCAAGCTCTCCACAAAGCTTCAAGGGATGAGAATATATCTTGGTTCTTCGTTGTTGTTGCTTTTAGATGAAAGTTTAGTTCCTTTGGGTTTAGCTTTGACTTTTTGGTCAAACGAACAAATGTAGTGACTTTTTGTCATTCGAGAGGCCTAGAGTACATTTGTGTTATCCAAGCTCTCCCTAAAACATCAAGGGATGATAATATATCTTGGATATTCGTTGTTGTTTCTCTTAGACGAAATTTTGGTTCCTTTTGGTCTATATTTGACTGTTTGGTCAACCGGACAAACTAAGCAAGTTTTCATGATTCGAGAGCCATGTAGGATGTTTGTGTGATCCTAAGCTCACCACAAAGCTTCAGGTAATGGCAATCTGTCTTGGTTATTCGTTGATGTTTCTCTTAGACGAAAGTTTGGTTCCTTTTGGCTAATCTTTGACTTTTTGGTCAAAAAGGACTAACTTAGTAAGTTTTTGTGATTCAAGAGGCCAAAAGGATGTTTGTGTGACCCCAAGCTCTCCCCAAAGCTTCAAGGGATGAGAATATGTCTTGGTTCTTTGTTGTTGTTGCTTTTATATGAAAGTTTAGTTCCTTTGGGTTTATCTTTGACTTTTTGATCAAACGAACAAATGTGGTGACTTTTTGTCATTCGAGAGGCCTAGAGTACATTTGTGTTATCAAGCTCTCCCTAAAACATCAAGGGATGAGAATATATCTTGGATATTCGTTGTTATTTCTCTTAAACGAAAGTTAGGTTCCTTTTAGTCTATATTTGACTGTTTGGTCAAACAGACAAACTTAACATGTTTTCGTGATTCAGAAGGCCAAGAGGATGTTTCTGTGACCCCGGGCTCTCCTATAGCTTCAAACGATGAGAATATGTCTTGGTTATTCATTGTTGCTTCTCTTAGACAAAAGATTGGTTCCTTTTGGTCTATCTTTGACTTTTGGTCAAACAGACAAACTTAGCAAGTTTTTGTCTATCAAGAGGCCAAGAAGATGTTTATGTGACCCCAACCTCTCTCCAAAGTTTCATGGGATGGCAATATGTCTTGGTTATTCTTTGTTGTTTCTCTTAGATATATGATTGGTGCCTTTTGGTCTATCTTTGACTTTGTGGTCAAACGGACAAACTTAGCAAGTTTTCGTGATTCGAGAGGCCTAGAGGATGCTTGTGTGACCCCAAGCTCTCCCCAAAACTTTAGGGGATGGCAATATGTCTTGGATGTTTGATGTTGTTTCTCTGAGACGAAAGCTTGGTTCCTTTTGCCCTATCTTTGACTCTTTAGTCAAACGGACCAATTTCGCAAGTTTTCATGATTCAAGAGTAGTAGAGGATAGTTTTCGTGATTTGAGAGGCCTAAAGAATATTTGTTTGACCCCAAGTTCTTCCCAAATCTTCAAGGGATAAGAATATGTTTTATTTATTCGTTCTTGTTTCTTTTAGACAGAAGTTTGGTTCCTTGTCGCCCATCTTTAGCTTTTTGGTCAAACAGACAAACTTCGCATGTTTTCGTGATTTAGGAGGCCTACAGGATGTTTGTGTGACCCCGAGCTCTTCCAAAGCTTCAACGGATGAGAATATGTCTTGGTTATTCGTTGTTGTTTCTCTTAGACAAATGATTGGTTCCTTTTAGTCTATCTTTGACTTTTTGGTCAAAAGGACAAACTTAGCAGGTTTTTGTGATTCGAGAGGTGTAAAGGATATTTGTGTATCCCAAGCTCCCCACAAAGCTTCAAGGGATGGCAATATATGTTGGTTATTCGTTGATGTTTCTCCTAGATGAATGTTTGGTTCCTTTTGGCCTATCTTTGACTTTTTGATCAAACGGACAAATGTAGCGACTCTTTGTCATTTGAGGAGCCTAGAGGACATTTGTTGACTCCAAGCTCTCCCCAAAGCTTGCAGGAAGAGAATATGTATTTGGTTATTCGTTGTTGTTTCTTTCAGATGAAAGATTAGTTCCTTTTAGGCTATCATTGACTTTGTGGTCAAATGAGCAAATGTAGAGACTTTTGCCATTCGAGAGCCTCAAAGTACATTTGGGCGACCTTAAACTCTCTCCAAAGCTTCAAGATATGAAAATATGTCTCAGATATTCGTTGTTGTTTCTTGAGAGGCCTAGAGGATGTTTGTGTGGCCCCAAGCTCTCCCCAAAGCTTCAACGGATGAGAATATGCCTTGGATATTCCTTGTTGTTTCTCTTAGACAAACGATTGGTTCCTTTTGGTCTATCTTTGACTTTATGGTCAAACGGACAAACTTAGCAAGTTTTCGTGATTCGAGAGGCGTAGAGGATGTTTGTGAGACCCCAAGCTTTCCCTAAAACTTCAAGGGATGGCAATATGTTTTGGTTATTAGATTCACTTAGATGAAAGTTTGGTTCCTTTTGGCCTATCTTTGATATTCTAGTCAAACGGACAAACTTAGCAAGTTTTCATGATTCAAGAGTTGTAGATTATGTTTGTGTGACCCCAAGCTCTCCCCAAAGCTTCAAGGGATGATAATATGTCTTGGTTATTCATTGTTGTTTCTCTTAGGCGAAAGTTTGGTTCCTTTTCGTTTATCTTTGACTTTTTAGTCAAACAGCCAAACTAAGCATGTTTTCGTGATTTGAGAGGCCTAGAGGATGATTGTGTCACTCCGAGCCCTCCCTAAGCTTCAACGAATGAGAATATGTCATAGTTATTCGTTGTTGTTTCTCTTAGATGAAAGTTTGGTTCCTTTTGTCCTATCTTTGACTTTTCGGTCAAACAGGCAAACTTAGCATGTTTTCGTGATTCGAGAGGCCTAGAGGATGATTGTGTGAACCCAAGCTCTCCCCAATGCTTCAAGGGATGAGAACATATTATGGTTATTCGTTGGCATTTCTCTTAGACGAAAGTTTCGTCCCTTTTGGCCAATCTTTGACGTTTTAGTCAAATGGACAAATTGTGCAAGTTTTCATGATTCAAGAGGAGTAGAAGATGTTTGTGTGACTTCAAGCTCCCCCCAAAGTTGCAAGGGAAGAGAATATGCCATGATTATTCGTTGTTGCTTCTCCTAGACGAGAGTTTGGTTCCTCTTAGTCTATCTTTTGATTTTTTTAGTCAAACGAACAATTGTAGTGACTTTTCGTCAGTCGACATGTGTAGAGGACATTTGTGTGTCTCCAAGCTCTGCCCAAAGCTTCAAAGGATGAGAATATGTCATGGTTATTCGTTGTTATTTCTCTTATACGAAAGTTTGGTTCCTTTTGGTGTATCTTTGACTTTTTAGTCAAACATATAAACTTAGCAAGTTATCGGGATTCGAAAGGCGAAAGGATGCTTGTTTGATCCCAAACTCACCACAAAGCTTCAAGAGATGGCAATATATCTTGGTTATTCGTTGTTGTTTCACTTAAATGAAAGTTTTGTTCCTTTTGGTCTATCTTTAACTTTTTGGGCAAACGGACGAACTTTGCATGTTTTTGTGATTCGATATGCCTAGAGGATGTTTGGGTGACCCCAAGCTCTCCCCAAAGCTTCAAGGGATGAGAATATGTCTTGGATACTCGTTGTTGTTTCTCTTAGACGAATGTTTGCTTCGTTTTAGTCTATCTTTAAATTTTTGGTCAAACTGAGTAACTTAGTAAGTTTTCATGATTCGAGAGGCCTATAGAATGTTTGTGTGACGCGAAGCTCTCTCCAAAGTTTCAATTGATGGCAATATGCATGATTTTTTTTTTGTTGTTTCTCTTAGATGAAAATTTGGTTTCTTTTGGTCTATCTTCATCTTTTTGGTCAAATAGACAAACTTTGCAAGTTTTCATTATTCGAGAGACTTAGAGGATGTTTCTATGACTCCAAGCTCTCCCCAAAGCTTCAAGGGATGAGAATATGTCTTGGTTATTCGTTGTTATTTCTATTAGACGAAAGTTTGCTTCCATTTCGCCTATCTTTGACTTTTTGGTCAAACAGACAAATGTAGCGACTTTTCATCATTCAAGAGGCCTAGAGGATGTTTTTGGGGCCCCAAGCTCTGCCCCAGGCTTTAAAGAATAAGAATATGTTTTCGTTTTTCGTTGTTTCTCTTAGACGAAAGTTTGGTTCCTTTTGCCCTATCTTTGACTCTTTGGTCAATCGGACAAACTTAGTGAGTTTTCATGATTCGAGAGAACTAGATGACATTTGTAGGACACTTTGGATCTATCTTTGACTATTTAGTCATACGGATAAATGTAGCAACTAGTCGTCATTTGAGAGGCCTTGAAGACATTTGTGGGATCCCAAGCTCTCCCCAAAGCTTCAAGGGATGAGAATATGTCTTAGTAATTCGTTGTTGTTTCTCTTAGATGAAAGTTTGGTTCCTTTTATTCTATCCTTGACTTTTTGGTCAAACGGACAAATGTTGCAACTTTTCGTCATTCAAGAGGCCTAGAGGACATTTGTGGGATACCAAGCTCTCCCCAAATCTTCAAGGGATGAGAATATGTATTGGTTGTTCATTGGTTCCTTTTGGTCTATCTTTGGCTTTTGGTCAAATGGACAAACTTAGTGAGTTTTTGTGATTCGAGTGGCCTAGAGGATGTTTGTGTGGCTCCAGGCTCTCCCCAAAGCTTCAAGGGATGGCATTATGTTATGGTTATTCGTTGTTGTTTCTCTTAGACGAAAGCCTAGTTCCTTTTGGTCAATCTTTGAATTTTTTTAAATGGACAAATGTATCAACTTGTCGACAATTGGGTGACCTAGAGGACATTTCTGGGACCCCAAGCTCTCTCTAAAGCTTCAAGGAATGAAATATGTCTTGGTTATTCGTTGTTGTTTTGCATAGACGAAAGTTTGGTTCCTTTTGGTCTATATTTAACTTTTCGATCAAACGGATAAACTTAGATAGTTTTCGTGAGTCGAGAGCCCTAGAAGATGTTTGTGTAACCCCATCCTCTCCCCAAAGATTCAAGGGATATCAATATGTCTTGCTTATTCGTTATTGTTTCTTTTAAACGAAAGTTTAGTTCCTTTTAGTCTACTTTTGACTTTTTAGTCAAACGGATAAACTTAGCGAGTTTTCATCATTCAGGAGGCCTAGAGGATGTTTGTGTGACCTCAAGCTCTCCCCAAAGCTTCAAGGAGTGACAATTTGTCGTGGTAATTCGTTGTTGTTTCTCTTAGACGAAAGTTTAGTATCTTTTTGTCTATCTTTGACTATTTGTTCAAACGGCCAAACTTAGCAAGTTTTGGTGATTCGAGAGGACGAAAGGATGTTTGCGAGACTCTAAGCTCTCCCCAAAGCTTCAAGGGATGAGAATATGTTGTGAATATTTGTTGTTGTTTCTCTTAGATAAAAGTTTAGTTTCTCTTGGCCTATATTTGACTTTTTGGCCAATCGAACAAACTTAGAAAGTTTTCGTAATTCCAGAGGCCTAGAAGATGTTTGTGGGAACCCAAGCTCTCCCCAAAGCTTCAAGGGACGAGAATATGTCTTGGTTGTTCATTGTTTTTTCTCTTAGATGAAAGTTTGGTTCCTTTTAGTCTATCTTTGACTTTTTGGTCAAACGAACAAATGTAGCGACTTTTTGTTGTTCAAGAGGACTAGAGGACATTTGTGGGTCCCCCAAGCTCACCCCAAAGCTTCAAGGGATGATAATATGTCTTGGTTATTCGTTGTTGTTTCTCTTAGATAAAAGTTTAGTTCCTTTAGGCCTATCTTTGACTTTTTGGTCAAATGGACAAACTTGGGGAGTTTCTGTGATTCGAGAAACCTAGAGGATGCCTATGTGACCCCAAGCTGTTCCCAAAGCTTCAAGGGATGAGAATATGTCTTGGATAGTCATTATTGTTTCTCTTAGACGAAAGTTTGCTTCCTTTTTGTTAATCTTTGACCTTTTGGTCAAACGGACAAACTCAACAAGTTTTCTTGATTCAAGAGGTGTAGAGGATGTTTGTGTGACCCGATGCTCTCCCCAAAGCTTCAAGGGATGGCAATATCTCTTGGTTATTCGTTGTTGTTTGTCTTAGACAAAAGTTTAGTTCCTTTTGGACAACCTTTGTCTTTTTGGTCAAACGGAAAACCTTACCAAGTTTTCGTGATTCAAGAGGCCTAGAGGATGCCTGTGTGACCCCAAGTTTTCCCTAAAGCTTCAAGGGTGAATATGCCTTGGTTCTTTGTTGTTGTTGTTTCTCTTAGGCGAAAGTTTGTTTTCTTTTCTATACTTTGACCTTTTGGTCAAACGTCTGCAAGTTTTCTTGATTCGAGAGGCTTAGAGGATGAGATGCAAATGAGGGGACGACGTTAAAGGATCCGGTCCAAGTCCCAGTTAGTCCAGTTACGAGAGCTCGGGCAAAGAAATTCAAGGAAGCGCTCAACGGGATGATTCAAGATATCTGGTTTCAATCAAATTTATGGCCAATTGAGCATAGCCCACGTTTTCAACATAGAAACATCAATGTGATTCAAACCTAACCTAATTGCAGCAGCAAATCTGCATGTTTTGGGGGCTGAATTTGGATGCGTTTTGAGCTTGGTTCTTTAATTTTTTGGTCAAACGGACAAACCTAACTAGTTTTCCTGATTCAATAGGCCTAGAGGATGTTTGTGTGACCCCAAGCTCTCTCTAAAGCTTCAAGGGATAAGAATATGTCTTGGTTATGCGTTGTTGTTTCTTGTAGATGAAACTTTAGTTCCTTCTAGTCTATCTTTGACTTTTTGGTCAAACAGAGAAACTTAGCGAGTTTTCGTGATTCAATAGGCCTAGAGGATGTTTGTGTGACCCCAAGCTCTCTCTAAAGCTTCAATCGATGAGAATATGTCTTGGTTATTCGTTGTTATTTCTCTTATTTAAAAGTTTGCTTCCTTTTGGTCTATCTTTGACTTTTTGGTCAAACGGATAAACGTAGCAAGTTTTCATGATTCGAGTGGCCTAGAGGATGTTTCTGTGACCCCAAGCTCTTCCCAAAGCTTCAAGGGACTACGTTTGTTTGTTTGACCAAAAAGTCAAAGATAAGCCAAAAGGAAGCAAGCTTTCGTCTAAGAGAAACAATAACGAATAACTAAGACATATTGTCATCCTTTGAAGCTTTGGAGAGAGCTTGGGATCACACAAACATCTTCTATTCTTCTCGAATCACAAAAGATTGCAAAGTTTGTGTTTGACAAAAAACTCAAAGATAGACCAAAAGGAAACAAATTTCCGTCTAAGAGAAACAATAACGAATAACCAAGACATATTCCCATCCCATGAAGCATTGGGGAGAGCTTGAGGTTACACAAACATCCTCTAGGCTTCTCAAATCACGAAAACTAGATACGTTTCTCCGTTTGACGAAAAAAGTCAAAGATAGAACGAAAGGAAGCAAACTTTTCATCTAAGAGAAATAGTAACGAATAACCAAGATATGTTCTCATCACTTGAAGCCTTAGGGAGAGCTTGGTGTCACACAAACATCCTCTAGGACTATTGAATCACGAAAACTTGCTAAGTTTCTCCATTTGACCAAAAAGTCAAAGATAGACCAAAAGGAACTAAAGTTTCTTCTACAATAAACAACAACGTATAACCAAGATATATTCTTGTGTCCCTTGAAGCTTTGGGGTATACTTGGGGTCACACAAACCTCCTCTAGGCCTCTCAAATCCCAAAAACTTACTATGTTTGTCTGTTTGACCACAAGGTCAAAGATAGACTAAAAAGGAACTAAACTTTCGTCTAAGACAAATAACAACAAATAAGTAAGACGTATTCTGATCCCTTGAAGCTTTAGAGAGAGCTTGGGGTCACACAATCATCCTCTAGGCCTATTGAATCACGACAACTCACTAAATTTGTCCGTTTGACCAAAAAGTCAAAGATAAAACAAAAGTAACTAAAGTTTTGTCTACGATAAACGATAACGCATAGACATATTCTTTTCCCTTGAAGCTTTGGGGGCGTATTTGGGGTCACACAAAAATTATCTAGGCCTATTAAATCCCTAAAACTCGTTAAATTTATCGGTTTGACCAAAAAGTCAAAGATAAAACAAAAGAAACTAAAGTTTTGTCTACGATAAACAATAATGCACAACCAAGACACAATCTTTTCCCTTGAAGCTTTTGGGTGTATTTGGGGTCACACAAACATCCTCCAGGCCTCTCGAATCCGGAAAACTTGCTAACTTTGTCTGTATAACCAAAAAGTCAAAGATAGGCTAACAGAAACCAAACTTTAGTCTAAGAGAAACAACAATGAATAATCGAGACATATTCTCATCACTTGAAGCTTTGGCGAGAGCTTAGCATCACATAAACATCCTCTAGGCTTCTCGAATCACGAAAACTAACTACGTTTGCTCGTTTGACCCAAATGTCAAGTATAGACTAAAAGGAAGCAAGCTTTCGTCAAAGAGAAACAAAAACAATTAGCCAAGACATATTTTCATCCCTTGAAGCTTTAGAGAGAGCTTGACATCACACAAACATCCTCTAGGCCTATTGATTCACGAAAACTCGCTAAGTTTGTCCGTTTGACTAAAAAGTCAAAGATAGACCAAAAGGAACTAAAGTTTCGTCTACGACTAACAACAACGCATAACCAACACATATTCTCATCCATTGAAGCTTTGGGGTGTACTTGGGGTCACATAAACATCCTCTAGGCCTCTCGATTCTTGAAAACTAGCTAAGTTTTATCTGTTTGACCAAAAAGTCAAAGATAGACTAAAAGGAACTAAACATTCGTCTAAGAGAAACAACAACAAACAACTAAGACATATTCTCATCCCTCGAAGCTTTGGGGAGAGCTTGGGGTCACATAAACATCCTCTTGGCCTCCCGAATCACGAAATCTTGCTACGTTTGACCGTTTGACCAAAAAGTCAAAGATAGACCAAATGGAAGCAAACTTTCGCCAAAGACATATTCTTATCCCTTGAAGCATTGAGGTGTATTTGGGGTCACACAAACATACTCAAGGCTTCCCGAATCACGAAAAACTTGCTAAGTTTATCCGTTTGGGCAAAAAGACAAAGATAAACTAAAAGGCACCAAACTTTTGTCTAAGAGAAATAACAACGAATAACCAAGACATATTGCCATCCCTTGAAGCTTTGGGGAGAGTTTGGGGTCACACGAACATCCTCTAGGAATCTCGAATCACGAAAACTTGCTAAGTATATCCGTTTGGCCAAAAAAGTCAAAGAGAGACTAAAAGGCACTAAACTTCTGTCTAAGGGAAACAATAACGAGTAACCACATATTGTCATCCTTTAAACCTTTGGGGAGAGCTTGGGGTCACACAAACATCCTCTAGGCCTCTCGATTCACGAAAGCTGACTAAATTTCACCGTTTGACTAAAAAGTCAATGATAGACCAAAAGTAACAAAACTTTCGTCTAGGAGAAACAATAACAAATAACCAAGTGTTATTGCCACCCCTTGAAGCTTTGGTGGGAGCTTGGGGTCCCAAAAACATCCTCTAGGTCTATCGAATCCCAAAAACCTGCTAAATTTATCCATTTGACTAAAAGGTCAAAGATAGAATAAAAAGAAATAAACTTTCGTCTAAGAGAAACAACAGTGAATAACCAATACATATTCTGATCCTTTGAAGCTTTGGGGAGAGCTTGGGGTTACACAAACATCCTCTAGGCCTCTCGAATCACAAAAACTCTCTAAGTTCCGTTTGACCAAAAAGTTTAAGATAGACTAAAGGGAACCAAATTTTCTTCTAACTGAAACAACAACAAATAACCAAGACAAAATTCTCATCCCATGAAGCTTTGGAGAGAGTTTGGGGTCACATAAACATCCTCTAGGCCGCTCGAATTATTAAAACTTGTTATGTTCTTCCATTTGATTAAAAATTCAAAAATAGGCTAAATGGAACCAAACTTTCATCAAGAGAAACAACAATGAATAACCAAGACTTATTGCCACCCCTTGAAGCTTTGGGGGGAGCTTGGGGTCACACAAACATCCTCTAGGCGTCTCGAATCACGAAAGCTTGTTAGTTTGTCCGTTTGACCACAAAGTCGAAAATAGATTAAAAGAAAGCAAACTTTCATATGTGAGAAACAACAACAAATAACGAAAACATATTCTCATCCCTTGAAGCTTTGGCTAGAGCTTGGGGTCACACAAACGTTCTCTACGCCTCTATGATCCCGAAAACTTGCTACGTTTGTCTATATGACCAAAAAGTCAAAGATAAACTAAAAGGAAGCAAACTTTCGACTAAGTGAAACAATAACGAATAACCAAGACATATTCTCATCCCTTGAAGCTTTGGGGAGAGCATGGGGTCACACAAACATCCTCTAGACCTATTGAATCATGAAAACTCGCTAAGTTTGTCCGTTTGACTAAAAAGTCAAAGATAGACTAAAAAGAAGCAAACTTGCATCTAACAGAAACAATAACAAATAATCAAGACATATTCTCATCCTTTGAAGCATTGGGGAGTGCTTGGGGTCACACAAACATCTTGTTGGCCTCTCGAATCAAGAAAGTTTGCTAAATTCGTCTGTTTGACGAAAAAGTCAAAGACAGGCCAAAAGGAAGCAAACATCCGACTAAGAGAAACAATAATGAATAACCAAGACGTATTCTCATCCCTTGACGCTTTGGGGAGAGCTTGGGATCACACCAACATCCTCTAAGCCTCTTGAAACCTGAAAACTTACTATGTTTGTCCGTTTGACCAAAAAGTCAAAGATAGACTTAAAGGAACCAAGATTTCGTCCAATTGAAATAACAACAAATGAACCAAGACATATTCTCATCTCTTAAAGCTTTGGGGAGAGCTTGGGGAAACACAATCATCCTGTAGGCCTCTCGAATAACGAAAAGTTGCAAAATTTGTTCGTTTGACCAAAAAGACAAAGATAAGCTAAAAGGAAGCAAACTTTCATCTAAGAGAAACAATAACGATTAACCAAGACATATTCTCATCCCTTGAAGCTTTGGAGAGAGCTTGGGATCACACAAACATCCTCTAGGCCTCTCGAATCATGAAAACTAGCAACATTTGTCCGTTTGACCAAAAAGTCAAAGATAGAGCCAAAAGGAAGCAAACTTTCGTCCAAGAGAAACAATAACGAATAACCAAGGCATTTTGTCATTCCTTGAAGCTTTGGGGAGAGCTTGGGGTCACACAAACTTTCTCTAAGCCTCCCGAATAACGAAAACATGCTAAGTTTATCCGTTTGGCTAAAAAGTGAATGATAAACCAAAAGGCACCGAACTTTTTTCAAAAAGAAACAATAGCGAATAACCAAGACATATTGTCATCCCTTGAAGCTTTGGCTGCTTGGGGTCACACAAACATCCTCTAAGCCTCTCGAATCCCCGAATGTTTGCTAAGATTTTCTGTTTGACAAAAAAATCAAAGATGGACCAAAATGAAGCAAGCTTCCATCTAAAAGAAACAATAACAAATAACCAAGACATATTCTCATCCCTTGAAGCTTTAGGGAGAGCTTGAGTTCACACAAACATCCTCCAGAATCACCAAAACTTGCTAAGTTTTTCCATTTGATCAAAAAGTCAAAGATAAACTAAAAGGAACCAAACATTCGTCTAAGAGGAATAACAACGAATAACCAAGACATATTGACCCTTGAAGTTTTGGAGAGCGTTTGGGATCACACAAAAATCCTTTAGGCCTCTTGAATCATGAAAACCTGCTAAGATTATTTGTTATTGCCACCCCTTGAAGCTTTGCGGAGAGCTTGGGGTCACACAAACATCCTCTAGGCTTCCAGAATCACGACAACTTGCTAAGTTTGTCTGTTTGACCAAAAAGTCTAAGATAGACCAAAAGGAAGCAAACTTTCATCTCTTAGAAATAACAACGTATAACCAAGGCAAATTCTCATTCCTTTGAAGCTTTGGGAAGAGCTTCGGGCCACACAAACATCCTTTAAGCCTCCCGAATCCTGAAAACCTTCTAAGTTTGTCCGTTTGACCAGAAAGTCAAAGATAGACCAAAATAAACAAATGTTTCCTCTACGGGAAACAACAACGCATAACTAAGAAGCAAACTTTGGGGAGAGCTTGGGGTCACACAAACATCCTCTACATGACTCAAATCACGAAAACTTGCTACATTTCTACATTTGACCAGAAAGTCAGAGATAGACTGAAAAGAAGCAAACTTTCATATAAGAGAAATAACAACGAATAACCAAGATATGTTCTCATCTCTTGAAGATTTAGAGAGAGCGTGGGGTCAAACAAACATCCTCTAGGCATATTCAATCACAAAAACTCACTATGTTTGTCCGTTTGACCAAAAAGTCAAAGATAGACTAAAAGGAACTAAAGTTTCTTCTACGAGAAAGAACAACACATAACCAAGACGAATTCTCATCCCTTGAAGCTTTGGGGAGAGCTTGGGGTCACACGAATATCTTCTAGGCCTCTCAAATCCCGAAAACTTGCTGAGTTTAACCGTTTGACCAAAAAGTTTGTGATTGACTAAAAGTTTGTGGCCCCAAGCTCTCCCAAAACTTTGTAGGGATGACAATATATCTTGGTTATTCATTCTTGCTTCTCTTAGACGAAAGTTTAGTTCTTTTTGGTCTGCCATTAATTTTTGGTCAAATGGACAAACTTAGCAAGTTTTCGTGATTCAAGAGGCCTAGAGGATGTTTGTGTGACCCCAAGCTCCCCCCTAAAAACAATAAGGGAAAAGAATATGTCTTGGTTATTTGTTGTTATTTTTGTTACACGAAAGTTTGGTTCCTTTTGGCATATCTTTGACTTTTAGGTCAAACGGACAAACTTAGCAAGTTTTTTTGATCTGAGAGGCCTAGAAGGATGTTTTTGTGACCCCAAGCTCTCCCCAAAGCTTCAAGGGAAGAGAATATGTTTTGGATTTTCGTAGTTGTTTCTCATAGACGTAAGTTTGGTTCTTTTTGGTCAATCTTTGACTTTTTGGTGAAACGGACAAACTTAGCGAGTTCTTGTGATTCAAGAGAGGCCTAGAGGATGTTTGTGTGACCCCAAGCTCTTTCCAAAGCTTCAAGGGATGAGAATATGTCTTGGTTATTCGTTGTTGTTTCTTTTAGACGAAAGTTTGGTTCATTTGATTTATCTTTGACTTTTTGGTTAAACGGATAAACTTACCTAGTTTTCGTCATTCGAGAGGCGTAGAGAATGTTTGTGTGACCCCAAGCTTTTCCCAAAGATTCGAGGGATGGCAACATGTCTTGGTTATTCGTTGGTATTTTTATTAGATGAAAGTTTGGTTCTATTTGGCCAATCTTTGACTTTTTGGTCAAACGGATAAACGTAGCTAGTTTTCGTGTTTCAGGAGGCCTGCAAGACGTTTGTATGACACAAGCTCTCCCCAGTGCTTCGAGGGATGAGGATATGTCTTGGTTATTCGTTGTTATTTCTCTTAGATGAAAGTTCAGTTCATTTGGTTTATCTTTGACTGTTTGGTGAAACGAACAAACCTAGCGAGTTTTTGCGGTTAAAGAGGCCTAGAGGATGTTTGTGTCACCAGAGCCCTCCCCAAAGGTTCAAGGGATGAGAATATGTCTTGGTTATTCGTTGCTATTTCTCTTAGCTGAAAGTTTGGTTTCTTTTGGTTTCTCTTTGACATTTGGGTCAAACGGACAAACTTAGCAAGTTTTCATGATTTGAAAGGCCTTGAGGATGTTTGTGTGACCCCAAGCTCTCCCCAAAGCTTCAAGGGGTGAGAATATGTCTTGGTTATTCATTGTTGTTTCTCTTAGACGAAAGTTACGTTCTAGTTAGCCTATCGTTGACTTTTTGGTCAAACGGACAAACTTAGTGACCTTTCGGGATTCGAGAGGCTTAAAGGATGTTTGTATGACCCCAAGCACTCCCCAAGATTCATGGAATGAGAATATATCTTAGTTGTTCGTTGCTGTTTTAGTTAGACGAAAGTTTAGTTTCTTTTGGTCTATCTTTGACTTTTCGGTCAAACAGACAAATGTGATGACTTTTTATCATTCGAGAGGCCTCGAGACATTTGTCGGACTCCAAGCTCTCCCCAAAGCTTCAAGGCGTGAGAATATGCTTGGTTATTCGTTGTTGTTTCTCTTTGACGAAAAGTTAGGTTCCTTTTGGTCTATCTTCTACTTTTTAGTCAAACGGACAAATGTAGCGACTTTTCGTCATTCGATAGGCCTAGAGGACGTTTGTGGTACCTCAACTCTCCCCAAAGCTTCAAGGGATGAGAATATACCTTGGTTATTCATTGTTGTTTCTCTTTTACGAAAGTTTGGTTCCTTTTGGTATATCTTTGACTTTTTGGCCAAACGGACAAACTTAGCAAGTTTTTGTGATTGAAGATGCTTAGAGGATGTTTGTGTGATCCCATGCTCTCCACAAAGCTTCACGGGATGAGAATATGTCTTGGATATTTGTTGTGGCCAAGAGAGTTTTCGTGATTCGAGTGGCCGAGAGACTTGTGTGACCCCAACCTCTCCCCAAACTTTAAGGGATGAGAATATGTCTTGGTTCTCGTTATTGTTTGTCTTAGTCGGAAGTTTAGTTTCTTTTGGTCTAACTTTAACTGTTTGGTCAAACGGACAAACTTAAAAAGTTTTCGTCACTGAAGAGGCCTAGAGGATGCTTGTGTATAACCCAAGCTCTCCCCAGAGTTTCAAGGGATGACAATATGTCTTTGTTATTCGTTATTGTTTCTTTTAGATGAAAGTTTGGTTCCTTTTGGTCTATCTTTGACTTTTTGGTCAAACGGACAAGCTTAGTAAGTTTTCGTGGTTCAAGAGGCATAGAAGATGTTTGTGTGACCCAAAGTCCTCCCCAAAGCTTCAACGGATGAGAATATGTCTTGATTATTCGTTATTGTTTCTCTTAAATGAAAGTTTCGTTTCTTTTGGTCTATCTTGGACTTATTGGTCAAACGGACAAATGTAGCAACTTTTCATCGTTCGAGAGGCCTAAAGGTCGCTTGTGTGACCCCAAGTCCAAAAAGCTTCAAGAGATGAAAATATATCTTGGTTATTCATTGTTATTTCTCCTTGATGAAAGTTTTTTTCTTTTGGTCTTTCTTTCACTTTTTGGTCAAACAGACAAATGCAGCTACTTTTTATCTTTTGAGAGGCCTAGAGGACGTATGTGGGACCCCAAGCTCTGCCTAAAGCTTCAAGGGATGAGAATATGTCTTGATTGTTCGTTGTTGTTTCTCATAGACGAAAGTTTAGTTCCTTTTAGTCTATTGTTCACTTTTTGGGCAAACGGACAAACATAGCGAGTTTTCATGATTCGAAAGCCCTAGAGGATGGTTGTGTGACCCCACGCTCACCCCCAAGCTTCAAGGGATGAGAATCTGTCTTGGTTTTTCGTTGTTGTTTCTCTTAGACAAAAGTTTAGTTCTTTTTAGTCTATCTTTGACTTTTTAGTCAAACGAAGAAACTTAGCCAGTTTCCGTGATTCAAGATGCCTAGAGGATATTAGTGTGACCCCAAGCTCTTCCCAAAGCTTTAAGGGATGGCAATATGTCTTGGTTATTCGTTGTTGTTTCTCTTAGACAAAAGTTTGCTTCCTTTTAGTCTATCTTTGACTTGTTGGTCAAATGGATAAATGTAGCGACTTTTCGTCATTCGAGAGGCCTAGACGTCTTGGTTATTCGTTGTTCTTTCTCTTAGACGAAAGTGTGGTTCCTATTAGGCGATCTTTGACTTTTTCACCAATTGGACAAGCTTAGCAAGTTTTTGTGATTCGAGAGGCCTAGAGGATGTTTGTGGGACCCATGTTCTCCCGAAAGCTTCAAGGAATGAGAATATGTCTTGGTTGTTCATTGTTGTTTATCTTAGATGAAAGTTTGGTTCCTTTTAGTCCATTTTTATCTTTATGGTCAAACGGCCAACTGTAGCAACTTTTCGTCATTCAAGAGGTCTGGAGAATGTTTACGGGATCCCAAGCTCTCCCCTAAGCTTCAAGTGATGAGAATATGTCTTAGTTATTCGTTGCTATTTCTCTTAGACGAAAGATTTAGTTCCTTTTAGTCAATCTTTGAGTTTTTGGTCAAACGGACAAATGTGGTGACTTTTCATCATGTGATAGGCCAGTAGGACGTTTGGGGGACCCCAAGCTCTCTCCAAAGCATTAAGAGATGAGAATATGCCTTAATTATTCATTGTTATTTCTCTTTGATGAAAGGTTGCTTTCCTTTTGGTCTATATTTGACTTGTTTGTCAAACAGACAAACTTAGCAAGTTGTCATGATTCAAAAGGCCTAGAGAATGTCTGTGTTACCTCAATCTCTCCCCAAAGCTTCAAGGGAAGGCAATATGTCTTGATTATTCGTTGTTGTTTCTCTTAAATAAAAGTTTAGTTCCTTTTGGCCTATCTTTGACTTTTTGGCAGGACGGACATACTTAGCAAGTTCTCGTGGTTTGAGGGGCTTAGAGGATGTTTGTGTGATCCCAAGCTCTTCCCAAAGCTTCAAGGGATGGCAATATGTCTTAATTATTCGTTATTGTTTCTCTTAGACGAAAGTTTGCTTCTTGTTCGTCAATCTTTGACCATTTGGTCAAACAGACAAACTCAGGAAGTTTTCTTGATTCAGGAGACCAAGAGGATATTTGTGTGACCCTATGCTCTCCCCAAAGCTTCAAGGGATGGCAATATGTTTTGGTTATACAGTGTTGTTTCTCTTATATGAAAGTTTGGTTCCTTTTGGTCTATCTTTGTCTTTGAGGTCAAACAGACAATGTTGCGACTTTTCTTCATTCAAGAGGCCTAGCGGATGCCTGTGGGGCCCCAACCTCTCCCCAAAGCTTCAAGGGATGAGAATATATCCTTGGTTATTCATTGTTGTTTCTCAAAGACGAAAGTTTGGTTCATTTTGGTCTATCTTTGGCTTTTTCGTCAAATGACAAAATTAGCCAATTTTCGTGGTTCAAGAGGCCTAGAGAATATTTGTGTGACCCCATGATCTCCCTAAAGCTTCAAGGGATGACAATATGTCTTAGTCATTCGTAGGTGTTTATCTTCAACGAAAGTTTCATTACTTTTAGTCTATCTTTGACTTTATGATCAAATGGACGAACTTAGCTAGTGTTTGTGATGCGAGAGGCCTAGAGGATGTTTGTGTGACCCCAAGCTCTCCCCAAAGCTGCAACGGATGAGAATATGTCTTAGTTCTTAGTTGTTGTTTCTCTAAAAACAAAGTTTCCTTCCTTTTGGCCTATCTTTGACTTTTTGGCTAAACGGACAAGCCTAGTGAGCTTTTGTGATTCAAGAGGCCTAGAGCATGTTTGTGTGGCCCCAAGCTCTCCCTAAAGCTTCAAGGGATGGCAATATGTCTTGGTTATTCATTGTTGGACGAAATTTTGGTTCCTTTTAGCCTATCTTTGACATTTTGATCAAACGGACAAATGTAATGACTTTTTGTCATTTGAGATGCCTAGGAGACTTTTGTTGGACCCAAAGCCCTCCCCAAAGCTTAAGGGGAGGAGAATATGTCTTGGTTATTCGTTGTTGTATCTCTTAGACAAAAGTTTGCTTCCTTTTGGTCTATATTTGACTTTTTGGTCAAACGGACAAACTTCGCAAGTTTTTGTGATTCGAGAGGTCTAGAGGATGTTTGTGTGACACCAAACTCTCCCCAAAGCTTCAAGGGATGGTAATATGTCTTGATTATTCGTTGTTATTTCTCTTAGACGAATGTTTCGTTCCATTTGGCCTATCTTTGACTTTTTAGTCAAACGGACAAATGTAACGACTTTTTGTCATTCGAGAGACCTAGAGGACATTTCTAGGCCCCCAAGCTCTTCCCAAATCTTCAAGGCGTGAGAATATATCTTGGTTATTCGTTGTTGTTTCTCTTAGACGAAAGTTTGCTTCCTTTTGGTCTATCTTTGACATTTTTGTCAAACAGCCAAACTTCCAAGTTTTCGTTAATCGAGAGGCCTAGCAAAAGTTTGTGTGACCCCAAGCTTTCCCCAATGCTTCAAGGGAAGCTAATATGTCTTGGTTATTCGTTATTGTTTCTGTTAGCCGAAATTTTGGTTCCTTTTGATCTACCTTTGTTATTATGGTCAATCGGATGAACTTGTCGAGTTTTCATGATTCAAGAAGCCTGGAGGATGTTTGTGTGACCCCAAGCTCTCACAATATGTCATGGTATTTGTTTTTGTTCCTGTTTGATGAAAGTTTAGTTTCTTTTGGTTTATCTTGGACTTTTTTGTCAAACGGGCAAATGTAGCGACTTTTCGTAATTCGATTGGCCTAGAGGATGTTTGAGTGACCCCAAGCTCTCCCCAAAGCTTCGAGAGATGACAATATGTCATGGTTATTTGTTGTTGTTTCTGTTAGAAGAAAGTTTGGCTCCTTTTGGCCTATGTTTGAGTTATTGGTTAAACAGACAAACATAGCAAGTTTTCGTGATTCGAATGGCCTTGAGGATGTTTGTCGGGCCCCAAGCTTCAAGTGATAAGAATAAGTCTTGGTTATTCGTTATTGTTTCCCTTAGACGAAAGTTTGCTTCCTTTTTGGTCTATCTTTGACTTTTTAGTCCGACGGATAAACTTACCTAGTTTCGCTATTCGAGAGGCCTCGATGATATTTGTGTGACCCCAAGGTCTCCCCAAAGCTTCAAGGGAAGGCAATATATCTCGGTTATTCGTTGTTGTTTCTGTTAGACGAAATTTTGATTCCTTTTGATCTATCTTTGACTTTATGGTCAATCGGTAGAACTTATCGAGTTTTCATGAATTGAGAGGCCAAGAGGATGTTTTTGTGACCCCAAGCTCTCCCCAAAGCTTTTAGGGATGACAATATGTCTAGATTATCCGTTGTTGTTTCTCTTAGAAGAAGGTTTGGTTCCTTTTGATCTATCTTTGACTTTATGGTCATTCGGACAAACTAATCGAGTTTTCGTGATTCGATTAGCCTAGAGGATCTTTGTTTGACCCAAACCTCTCCCGAAAGCTTCAAGATGTTTGTATGATCCCAAGATCATCCAAAGCATCAAAGGATGAGAATATATCTTGGTTATTCATTGTTGTTTCACTTAAACGAAAGTTTGGTTTCTTTTTAGCCTATCTTTGACTTTTTAGTGAAACGGACAAATGCAGTGACTTTTCGTCTTTCGAGAGGCCTAGAAGATGTTTGTCTGACCCCAAGATGTCTCCAAAGCTTTAAGGGATGAGAATATGTCTTGGTAATTCATTGTTGTTCTTCTTAGTCGAAAGTTTACTTTCTTTTGGTCTATCCTTGACTTTTTGGTCAAACGGACAAACTTAGCAAGTTTTTGTGATTCAAGAGAACTAGAAGATGTTTGTGTAACCCTAAGCTCTCCCGAAAACTTCAAGGGATGGCAATATATCTTGGCTATTTGTTGTTGTTTCTCTTAGATGAAAGTTTAGTTCCTTTTGACGTATCTTTGACTTTTTAGTTAAACAAACAAATGTAACAACTTTTCGTCAATCAAGAGACGTAGAGGACGTTTGTGGGGCCCCAAGCTCCCCCAAAAGCTTCAAGGTAAGAGAATATGTCTTAGTTATTCATTGTTGTTTCTCTTAGATGAATGTTTGCTTCCTTTTGGTCTATCTTTGACATTTTAGTCAGACGGACAAACTTACTTAGTTATTATGATTCAAGAGGCCTAGAACATGTTTTTTGCGGCCCCAAGCTCTCCCCATTGCTTCAAGGGATGGCAATATGTCTTGGTTATTCAATGTAGTTTCTCTCAGACGAAAGTTTGGTACCTTTTTCAGCCTATCTTTGAGTTTTTTGGTTGAACGGACAAATATAGCAAGTTTTCGTGATTCAAGAGGTCAAGAGGATGTTTGTGTGACCCCAAGCTCTCCCCGTGGCTTCAAGGGATGACAATATGTCATGGTTATTTGTGGTTGTTTATGTTAGACGAAAGTTGTATTTCTTTTGTTCTATCTTGGACTTTTTGGTCAAACTGATAAATGTAGAACTTTTCTCATTCGAGGGGCTTAGAAGACATTTGGGGGATCCAAGCTCTCCTCGTAGCTTCAACGGATGAGAAAGTGTCTTGGTTATTCGTTGTTATTTCATTTACATGAAAGTTTGCTTCCTTTTGGTCTATCTTTGACTTGTTGTTCAAACGGACAAACTGAGCAAGTTTTCGTGATTCGAGAGGCCCAAACGATGTTTGTGTAACCCCAAGCTCCCCCCAAAGCTTCAAGGGATGGCAATATGTTTTGATTTTTTACGCTGTTTCTTTTAGACGAAAGTTTGGTTCGTTTTGGCCTATGTTTGAATTTTTGGTCAAACAGACAAACATAGCATGTTTTCAAGATTCGAGAGGCCTAGATGATGTTTGTGAGACCCCAAGCTGTCCCCGAAGCTTCAAGGGATGACAATGCGTCTTGGTTATTCGTTGTTAATTCCCTTACACAAAAATTTGCTTCCTTTTGGTCTATCTTTGACTTTTTGGTCAAAAAAACAAACTTACCATATTTTCGGGATTCGAGAGGCGACGATGATGTTTCTGTAACCCCAGTTCTTCCCAAAGCTTCAAGGGATGGCAATTTGTCTTGGTTATCCATTGTTGTTTCTCTTAGACAAAAGTTTGGTTCATTTTGGCCTATGCTTGAGTTTTTGGTCAAACGGTCAAACTTAGCTAGTTTTCATGATTCAAGAGGCCTAGAGGATGTTTGTGTGATCCTAAGCTCTCCCAAAAGCTTCATGGTATGAGAATATTTCTTAGTTATTCGCTGTTGTTTCTCTTAGACGAAAGTTTGGTTTCTCATACTCTATCTTTGACTTTATTGTCAAACAGACGAACTTAGCGAGTTTTTGTGATTCCAGATACCTAGAGCATGTTTGTATGATCCCAAGCTCTCCCCAAAGCTTCAGGAGAAGAGAATATGTCTTGATTACTTCTTGTTATTTCTCTTAGTCAAAAGTTTGCTTCCTCTTAGTCTATGTTTGACTTTGTAGTCAAATGGATAAACTTAGCATGTTTTTGGGATTTGAGAGGCCCAGAGGATGTTTGAGTGACCCCAATCTCTCCTCAAAGCTTCAAGGGATGAGAATATGTCTAGCTTATTCGTTGTTATTTCTCGTAGATGAAACTTTAGTTCCTTTTGGTCTATCATTGACTTTTTGGTCAAACGGATAAACTTAGCAAGTTTTCACGATTCTAGATACCTAGAGGATGTTTACATGGCCCCAAGCTCTCCCCAAAGCTTCATAGGCTGAGAATATGTGTAGCTTATTCGTTGTTATTTCTCGTAGACGAAACTTTAGTTCCTTTTGGTCTATCATTGACTTTTTGGTCAAATGGAAAACTTAGCCAGTTTTCGTGTATCAATAGACCTAGAGGATGTTTTTGTTATCCCAAGCTCTTCCCAAAGCTTTAAGGGATGAGAATAAGTCTTGGTTATTCGTTGTTATTTTCCTTTTAGACGAAAGTTTAGTTCCTTATGATCTATCTTTGACTTTTTGGTCAAACAGACAAACTTTGCAAGTTTATGGATTTGAGAGGCCTAGAGGATGTTTGTGTAACCCGAAGCTCTCCCCAAAGGTTCAACGGATGAGAATATGTCTTGGTTATGCATTGTTGTTTCTTGTAGACGAAACTTTAGTTCCTTTCAGTCTATCTTTCAGTTTTTTTGGTCAAACAGAAAAACTTAGCAATTTGTCGTGATTCAATAGGCCTAGAGAATGTTTGTCTGAGCCCAAGCCCTCTCTAAAGCTTCAAGGGTTGAGAACATGTCTTGGCTATTCGTTATTGTTTTCTCTTAGACGAAAGTTTAGTTCTTTTTAGTCAATCATTGACTTTTTGGTCAAACAGACAAAGTTAGCAAGTTTTCGGGATTTGAGAGGCCTGGAGAAAGTTTGTTTTGACCCCAAGCTCACCCCAAAGCTTTATTGAGATGAGAATATGTCTTGGTTATGCGTTGTTTGTTTCTCGTAGACGAAACTTTTGTTCCTTTTATCTATCTTTGACTTTTTGGCCTAGAGGATGTTTGTGTGACCCCAACCTCTCTCTAAAGTTTCAACAGATGAGAACATGTCTTGATTATTCGTTATTGTTTCTCTTAGACGCAAGTTTGCTTCCTTTTGGTCTATCTTTGACTTTTTGGTCAAACGGACAAACGTAACAAGCTTTCGTGATTCGAGAGCCGTAAATGATGTTTGTGTGACCCCAAGCTCTCTCCAAAGCTTGAAAGGATGAGAATATGTGTTGGTTATGCATTGATGTTTCTCGTAAACGAAACTACGGCTCCTCTTGGTCTATCTTTGACTTTTTGGTCAAACAGATAATCCTAGCTGGGTTTCGTGCTTCGAGAGGCTTAGAGGACGTTTGTGTGACCCCAAGCTCTCCCGAAATCTTCACGGGATAAGAATATGTCTTGGTTATTCGTTGTTAATTCTCTTAGACGAAAGTTTAGTTCCTTTTATTATATCTTTGACTTTTTGATCAATCAGATAAACTTAGCAAGTTTGCAGCATTCGACAGGCGTAGAGGATAGTTGTGTGACCCCAAGCTTTCCCCAAAGCTTCAAGGGATGAGAATATGTCTTGGTTATGCGTTGTTGTTTCTCTTAGACGAAAGTTTAGTTCCTTTTTAGTCTATGTTTGACTTTTTGGTCAAATGGACAAACTTAGCTAGTTTTTGGGATTCGAGAGCCCTAGAAGATGTTTCTGTGATCCCAAGCTCTCCCGAAAGCTTCAAGGGAAGAGAATATGTCTTGGTTATTCGTCGTTCTTACTCTTAGATGAAAGTTTGCTTCTTTTTGGTCTATCTTTGACTTTTTCATCAAACGGACAAACATAGAACGTTTTCATGATTCAAGAGGCCAAAAGGATGTCTGTGTGACCCCAAGCTCTCCCCAAAGCTTCAAGGGATGAGAATATGACTTGGTTACTCATTGTTGTTTCTCTTAGGCAAAAGTTTGCTTCCTGTTTCTCTATCTTTGACTTTTTGGTCAAACTGACAAACATAACAAGTTTTCATTATTCGAGAGGCTTAGAGGATGCTTGTGTGACCCCAAGATCTCTCCAAAGCTTCAAAGGATGAGAATATGCCTTGGTTATTCGTTGTTGTCTCTCTTAGACGAAACTTTGCTTCCTTTTAGTCTATCTTTGACTATTTAGTCAAACAAACAAACGTAACAAGTTTTCATGATTCGAGAGACCTAGAGGATGTTTGTTTGACCCAAGCTCACTCCAACGCTTTAAGGGATGAGAATATGTCTTGGTTATGCGTTGTTGTTTTTCTGAGATGAAAGTTTGCTTCCTTTTATCCTATCTTTGAATTTTTGGTCAAACGGATAAACGTAGCAAGTTTTCGTCATTCGAGAGACCTAGAGGATATTTGTGTGACCCCAAGCTCTCTCCAAAGCTTCAAGGAATGGAATATGTCTTGGTTGTCCGTTGTTATTTCTCGTGGACGAAACTTTTGTTCCTTTTTGGTCTATCTTTGACTTTTTAATCAAACAGATACACTTAGCAATTTTTCATGATTCAATCGGTCTAGAGGATGTTTGTGTTGTCCCAAACCCTCCCCAAAGCTTCAAGGGATGAGAATATGTCTTGGTTATGCGTTGTTATTTCTCGTAGACGAAACTTTGGTTCATCTTTGACTATTTGGTCAAATGGACAAGTTTAGTGAGCTTTTGCTGATTCAATAGGCCTAGAGTATGTTTGTGTGACCCAAGCTCTCTCTAAAACTTCAAGGGATGAGAACATCTCTTGGTTATTCGTTGTTGGTTCTCTTAGACGAAAGTTTGCTTCCTTTTCGCCTATCTTTGACTTTTTGGTCAAATGGAAAAATGTAGCAAGTTTTTTATGATTTGAGAGGCCTAGAGGATATTTGTGTGACCACAAGCTCTCCCTAAAGCTTCAAGGGTCACTATATCTTGGTCATTCGTTATTGTTTCTCTTAGTCAAAAGTTTGGTTCCTTTTAATCTATCTTTGACTTTTTCGTCAAACGAAAAAACTTATTGAGTTTTCTTGCTTCAGTAGGCCAAAAGGATGTTTGTGTAACCCCAAGCTCTCTCTAAAGCTTCAAGGGATGTGAACATGTCTTGCTTATTAGTTGTTGTTTCTCTTAGACGAAAGTTTGCTTCCTTTTGGTCTATCTGTGACTATGTGGTCAAATGAAAAGACGTAGCAAGTTTTCATGATTCTAGAGGCTTAGAGGATGTTTATGTGCCCCCAAGCTCTCACCAAAGCTTCAAGGGATGAGAATATATCTTGGTTATGCGTTCTTGTTTCTCGTAGACGAAACTTTACTTCCTTTTGGTCTTTCTTCGGTTTTTTGGTCAAACGGACAAACTTAGCAAGTTTTTGTGATTCAACAGGCTTAGAGATATCTGTGTGACCCCAAGCTCACTCTACAGCTTCAAGGGATTTGAACATGTCTTGGTTATTAGTTGTTGTTTCTCAGAGACGAAAGTTTGTTTCCTTTTTGCCTATCTTTGAATTTTGATTAAACGGATAAACGTAGCAAGTTTTGGTGGTTCGAGAGGCCTAAAGGTTGTTTGTGTGACCCCAAGCTCTCTCCAAAGCTTCAAGGGATGAGAACATGTCTTAGTTATTCGCTGTTATTTCTCTTAGACGAAACTTTTCTTCCTTTTGGTCTATCTTTAACTTTTTGGTCAATGGACAAACTCAGCGAAGTTTTCATGATTGAATAGGCTAGAGGATGTTCGTGTGACCCCAATCTCTCTCTAAAGCTTCAAGGGATTAGAACATGTCTTGGTTTATTCGTTGTTGTTTCTCTTAGACGAAAGTTTATTCTTTTTGTCATTCTTTAACTTTTGGTCAAACGGACAAATGTAACAAGTTCTTGTAATTCAAGAGGCCAAGAGGATGTTTGTGTGATCCCATGCTCTTCCCAAAGTTTCAAGGGTTGAGAATATGTCTTGGTTATTCGTTGTTGATCCTCTTAGATGAAAGTTAGGTTCCTTTTAATCTATCTTTGAGTTTTTGGCCAAATTGACAAACTTAGCAAGTTTTCGGGATTCGAGAGGCTTAGAGGATGTTTGTGTGTCCCCAAGCTCACCCCAAAGCTTCAAGGGATGAGAATATGTCTTGGTTATTTGTTGTTGTTTCTCTTAGACGAAAGTTTAGTTCCTTTTAGTCTATGTTTGACTTTTTGGTCAAATGGACAAACTTAGCTAGTTTTTGGGATTCGAGAGCCCTAGAAGATGTTTCTGTGATCCCAAGCTCTCCCGAAAGCTTCAAGGGAAGAGAATAAGTGTTCATTATTTGTTTGGTGCTTCTCTTAGGCGAAAGTTTGGTTCCTTTTTGTCCATCTTTGACTTTTTTGTCAAACGAACAAACTTAGCAAGTTTTCGGGATTCGGGAGGCCCAGAGAATGTTTGTGTGACCCCAAGCTATCCCCAAAGCATCAAGGGATGAGGATATGTCTTGGTTATTTGTTATTTATTTCTCTTAGATGAAAAGTTTGGTTCTTTTTGGTCTATCTTTGACTTTTTGGTCAATCGGACAAACTTTACAAGTTTTCGGGATAGAGGATGTCTGTGTGACCCCAAGCTCTTCCCAAAGCATCATGGGATGAGAATATTTCTTGGTTATTCGTTGTTGTTTCTCTTAGATGAAACTTTTCTTCCCTTTGGTCTATCTTTAACTTTTTGGTCAAATGGACAAACTTAGCGAAGTTTTCATGATTGAAAAGGCTAGTGGATGTTTGTGTGACCCCAAGCTCTCTCTAAAGCTTCAAGGGATCAGAGCATGTCTTGGTTATTCGTTGTTATTTCTCTTAGATGAAAGTTTCTTCCTTTTGGTCTTTCTTTAATTTTTTGGTCAAACGGACAAATGTAGCAAGTTCTCGTGATTCAAGAGGCCAAGAGGATGTTTGTGTGACCCCATGCTCTTCTCAAAAGCTTCAAGGGTATGTCTTGGTTAATCGTTGTTGTTTCTCTTAGATGAAAGTTAGGTTTCCTTTTAATCTATCTTTGACTTTTTAGTCAAACTAACAAACTTAACAAGTTTTCAGGATTCGAGAGGCTTAGAGGATGTCGGTGTGTCCCCAAGCTCACCCCGATGCTTCAAGGGATGAGAACATGTCTTAGTTATTTGTTGTTGTTTTTCTTAGACGAAAGCTTAGTTCCTTTTGGTTATGCATTGTTGTTTCTTGTAGATGAAACTTTAGTTCCTTTTAGTCTATCTTTGACCTTTTGGCCAAATGATAGCGAGTTTTTGTGATTCGATAGGCCAAGAAGAAGTTTGTGCAATCCCAAGTTCTCTCTAAAGCTTCAAGGGATGAGAATATGTCTTGGTTATTCATTGTTGTTTCTCTTAGACAAAAGTTTGCTTCCTTTTGGTCTATCTTTAGCTTTTTGGTCCAACGGACAAACTGAGCAAATTTACGAGATTCGAGAGGCGTAGGGGATGTTTGTATGACCCCAAGCTCTCTCTAAAGCTTCACGGGATGAGAACATGTCTTGATTATTCGCTGTTGTTTCTCTTAGACGAAACTTTTCTTCCTTTTGGTTTATCTTTAACTTTTTGGTCAAATGGACAAACTTAGCGAAGTTTTGATGATTGAATAGGCTAGAGGATGTTTGTGTGACCCCAAGTTCTCTCTAAAGCTTCAAGGGATCAGAACATGTCTTGGTTATTCGTTGTTGTTTCTCTTAGACGAAAGTTTCTTCCTTTTGGTCTTTCTTTAACTTTTGGTTGAACGGACAAATGTAACAAGTTCTTGTAATTCAAGAGGCCAAGAGGATATTTGTGCGACTCCATGCTCTTCCCAAAACTTCATGGGTTGAGAATATGTTTTGGTTATTCGTTGTTGTTTCTCTTAGATGAAAGTTAGGTTCTTTTTAATCTATCTTTGTGTTTTTGGCCAAACTGACAAACTTTGCAAGCTTTTGGAATTCGAGAGGCTTAGAGGATGTTTGTTTGTCTGCACGCTCACCCCAAAGGTTCAAGGGATGAGAATATGTTTTGGTTGTGCGTTGTTTATCGTAAATGAAACTTTTGTTTCTTTTGGTCTATCTTTCACTTTTTGGTTAAACGGACAAACTTAGCAAGTTTTCATGATTTCAATAGGCCTAGAGGAGGTTTGTGTGACTCCAAACTCTCCTTAAAGCTTCATGGGATGATAACATGTCTTGGTTATGCATTGTTGTTTCTCGTAGACGAAACTTTTCTTCCTTTCAATCTATGTTTGACTTTTTAGTCAAACGGACAAACTTAGTGAGTTTTGTGATTTGAAAGGCCTAGAGGATGTTTGTGTGACCCCAAGCTCTCTCTAAAGCTTCATGGGATGAGAACATGTTATAGTTATTCGCTGTTGTTTCTCATAGACGAAAACTTACTTCCTTTTAGTTTGTCTTTGACTTTTTACTCAAACGGACATACTTATCAAGTTTTTGGGATTCAAGAGGCCTAGAGGATGTTTGTGTGACTCCAACCTCTCCCCAAAGCTTCATGGGATGGGAATATATCTTGGTTATTCGTTGTTTGTCTCATAGACGAAAGTTTGCTTCATTTTAGTCTATCTTTCACTTTTTTGTCAAACGGACAAACGTAACAATTTTTTCATGATTCGAGAGGCCTAGAGGATATTTGTGTGACCCCAAGCTCTCTCCAAAGCTTCAAGGGATGAGACTATGTCTTGGTTATTCGTTGTTGTTTCTCTTACATGAAAGTTTGGTTCCTATTAGTTTATCATTGACTTTTTGGTCAAACGGACAAACTTAGAGAGTTTTTGTGACTCGAGAGGTCTAGAGGATGTTTCTATGACTCCAAGCTCTCTCTAGAGCTTCGTGGAATGATAATATCTCTTGGTTATTCACTGTTGTTTCTCTTAGACGAAAGTTTACTTCCTTTGAGTCTATCTTTTACTTTTTTGTCAAACGAACAAACTTATCAAGTTTTCGGGATTCGAGAGACCTAGAGGATGTTTGTGTGAGCCCAAGCTCTCCCCAAAAACTTCATGGAATGGGAATATGTCTTAGTTATTTGTTGTTGTTTCTCATAGACGAAAGTTTGCTTAATTTTGGTCTATCATTGACTTTTGAGCCAAACTGACAAACTTAGCAAGTTTTCGTGATTTGAGAGGTCTACAGAATGTTTGTGTGACACCAAGCTCTCCTCAAAGCTTCAGGGGATGAGAATATATCTTGGTTATTTATTGTTGTTTCTCTTAGACAAAAGTTTGGTTCTTTTTAGTCTATCTTTGACTTTTTGGTAAAACGGACAAACGTAGGTTGTTTTCGGGATTCGAGAGGCCTAGAGGCTATTTGTGTGACCCTAAGCTCTCTCCAAAGCTTTAAGGGATGAGAATATGTCTTCGTTATGCGTTGTTGTTTCTCGTAGATGAAACTTTAGTTCCTTTTGTTCTATCTTTGACTTTTTGGTCAAACAGGCAAACGTAGTGAATTTTCATGATTTGACAGGCCTTGAGGATGTTTGTGCGATACCAAGCTCTGCCCAAAGCTTCATGGGATGAGAATATGTCTTGGTTATTCATCGCTGTATCTCTTACACGAAAGTTTGCTTCCTTTTGGTCTATCTTTGACTTTTTAGTCAAACAAACAAACATAGCATGTTTTCATGATTCGAGAGGCCAAGAGAAAGTTTGTGTGACCCCAAGCTTTATCTAAAGCTTCAAGGGATGGGAACATGTCCTGGTTATTCGTTGTTGTTTTTCTTAGACGAAAGTTTGCTTCCTTTTGGTTTATCTTTGACTTTTCTGTCAAACGGGCAAACGTAGTGAATTTTCATGATTCGACAGGCCTTGAGGATATTTGTGCGACACCAAGCTCTGCCCAAAGCTTCATGGGATGAGAATATGTCATGGTTATTCATCACTGTATCTCTTACACGAAAGTTTGCTTCCTTTTGGTCTATCTTTGACTTTTTAGTCAAACAAACAAACATAGCATGTTTTCATGAATCAAGAGGCCAAGAGAATGTTGTGTGACCCCAAGCTCTATCTAAAAGCTTCAAAGGATGGGAACATGTCTTGGTTATTCGTTGTTGTTTCTCTTAGACGAAAGTTTACTTCCTTTTGGTTTATCTTTGACTTTTTGTCAAATGCGCAAACGTAGTGAGTTTTCATGATTCAATAAGCCTAGAGCATGTTTGTTTGACCCCAAGCTCTCTCTAAAAGTTGAAGGGAAGTCAATATGTCTTAGTTATTCGTTATTGTTTCTCTTAGACGAAAGTTTGCCACCTTCTGGTCTATCTTTGACTTTTTAGTCATATGGAAAAACGTAGCAACTTTTCGGGATTCGAGAGTCCTAGAGAATGTTTGTGTGACCCCATGCTCTCTAAAGCTTCATGGGACGAGAACATGTCTTAGTTATTCGTTGTTGTTTCTCTTAGATGAAAGTTTGCTTCTTTTTAGTTTATCTTTGACTTTTTTATCAAACGGACAAACGTAGTGAGTTTTCGTGATTCAATAAGCCTAGAGGATGCTTGTGTGACCCGAAGCCCCCTCTAAAAGTTCAAGGGAAGACAATATGTCTTAGTTATTCGTTGTTCTTTCTCTTAGACCAAAATTTGCCACCTTCTGGTCTATCTTTGACTTTTTAGTCAAACGGACAAACGTAGCGAGTTTTCGTGATTCAATAGGCCTAGAGAATGTTTGTATGACCCCAAACTCTCTCTAAAAGTTCAAGGGAAGAGAATATGTCTTACTTCTTCATTGCTGTTTCTTTTAGACGATAGTTTGCTTCCTTTTGTTCTATCTTTGACTTTTTGGTCAAACGGACAAACGTAACAAGCTTTTAGGATTCGAGAGGCTTAGAAGATGTTTGTGTGACCCAAGCCCTCCCTAAAGCTTCGTGGGATGAGAATATGTCTTGGTTATTTCTTTCTCGTAAACGAAAGTTTACTTCCTTTTAGTTTATCTTTGACTTTTTGGTCAAAAGAACAAACGTAGCAAGTTTTTCGTGATTCGAGAGGCCTAGAGGATGTTTGTGTGACCCCAAGACCTCTCTAAAGCTTCACGGGATGAGAACATGTCTTAGTTATTCGTTGTTGTTTTATCTTAGACGAAAGTTTGCTTCCTTTTAGTCTATCATTGACCTTTTGGTTAGACGGACAAACGTCACAAGTATTCATGATTCGAGAGGCCTAGAGGATATTTGTATGAGCCCAAGCTCTCTCCAAAGCTTCAAGGGATGTGAATTTGTCTTGGTTGTTCGTCGTTGTTTCTCGTAGATGAAAATTTATTTTCTTTTGGTCTATCTTTTACTTTTTGTTCAAACGGACAAACTTAGCGAGCTTTCGTGATTCAATAGGACTGGAGGATGTTTGTGGGACCCCAAGCTCTCCCCAAAGCTACAAGAGATGAGAATATGTCTTGGTTATGTGTTGTTATTTCTCTTGAATGAAAATTTGCTTTCTTTTTGTTCAAACGGACAAACATAGCAAGTTTTCGTGATTCGAGAGGCCAAGATTATGTTTTTGTGGCCCCAAGCTCCCTCTAAAGCATCATGGGATGAGAACATATCTTGGTTATTTGTTGTTGTTTCTCTTAGATGAAAGTTTGCTTCCTTTTGGTTTATTTTTGACATTTTGGTCAAACGGACAAACGTAGCAAGTATTTCATGATTCGAGAGGCCTAGAGGATATTTCCATGACCCCAAGCTCTCCCCAAAGCTTCAAGGGATGAGAATATGTCTTGGTTATGCGTTGTTGATTCTCAAAGATGAAAGTTTATTTCCTTTTGGTCTATCTTTTTCTTTTTGGTCAAACGGAGAAACTTAGCTAGCTTTCGTCATTCAATAGGCCTAGAGGATGTTTGTGGGACTCCAAGCTCTCCCTAAAGCTACAAGAGATGAGAATATGTCTTGGTTATGTGTTGTTATTTCTTTTGAACGAAAATTTGCTTCCTTTTGCTCTATCTCTGACTTTTTGGTCAAACAGACAAACATAGCAAAGTTTTCGGGATTTGAGAGGCCAAGAGTATGTTTGTGAGGCCCCAAGCTCTCTCTAAAGCATCATGGGATGAGAACATGTCTTGGTTATTCGTTGTTGTTTCTCTTAGATGAAAGTTTATTTCCTTTTGGTCTATCTTTGAGTTTTTAGTCAAACGGAGAAATGTAGCAAGTATTCATGGTTCGAGAGGGCTAGAGGATATTTGTATCACCCCGAGCTCTCCCCAACGCTTCAAGAGATGAGAATTTGTCTTGGTTATTCGTTGTTGTTTCTCGTAGATGAAACTTTAGTTTCTTTTGGTCTTTGTTTCACTTTTTGGTCAAACGGACCGACTTAGCGAGTTTTCATAAGTCAATTGGCCAAGAGGATGTTTGTGTGATCCCAAGCTGTCACCAAAGCTTCAAGGGATGAGAATATGTCTTAGTTATGCGTTGTTGTTTCTCTTGGACGAAAGTTTACTTCCTTTTGGTCTATCTTTGACTTTTTTGTCAAACGGACAAATGTAGCAAGTTTTCGTGATTCGAGAGGCCAAGATTATGTTTGTGTGACCCCATGCTCTCTCTAAAGCTTCATGAGAAGAGAATATGTCTTGGTTATTCTTTGTTATTGCTCTTAGACGAAAGTTTGCTTCCTTTTGGTCCATCTTTAACTTTTTGGTCAAATGGACAAACGTAGTAAGTTTTCAGGATTCGAGAGGCCTAGAAGATGTTTGTGTGACCCAAGCTCTCCCAAAAACTTCGTGGGATAAGAATATGTCTTGGTTATTCATTGTTCTTTCTCGTAGATGAAAGTTTGCTTCCTTTTAGTTAATCTTTGGCTTTTTGGTCAAACGGACAAACGTAGCAAGTATTCGTGATTCGAGAGGCCTAGAAGATATTTGTGTGACTCCAAGCTCTTTCCAAAACTTCAGGGGATGAGAATATGTCTTGGTTATGCGTTGTGTCTTGTAGACGAAACTTTAGTTTCTTTTTGTCTATCTTTCACTTTTTGGTCAAACGGACAAACTTAGCGAATTTTCGAGATTCAATAAGCCTAGAGGAAGTTTGTGTGATCCCAAGCTCTCTCTAATGCTTCAAGGGAAGGCAATATGTCTTGGTTATTCGTTGTTGTTTCTGTTGGCCGAAATTTTGGTTCCTTTTGATCTACCTTTGACATTATGGTCAATCGAATGAACTTGTCAAGTTTTCGTAATTCAAGAGGCCTGGAGGATGTTTGTGTAACCCCAAGCTCTCCCCAAAGCTTCAAGGGATGACAATATATCGTGGTATTTGTTTTTGTTTCTTTTTGACGAAAGTTTTGCTTCTTTTGGAATATCTCGGACATTTTTTCAAACGGATATTTGTCCGACCCTAAGCTCTCTCCCCAAAGCTTTTACGGATGACAATATGTCTTGGTTATTCGTTGTTATTTCTCTTAGACAAAAGTTTAGTTCCTTTTGGTCTATCTTCGACTATATGGTCAATCGGACGAACTAATCGAGTTTTCGTGATTTGACTGTTGTAGAGGATGTTTGTGTGGCCCGAAGCTCTCTACAAAGCTTCAAGGGATGACAATTTGTCTTGGTTGTCTGTTATTGTTTCTCTTAGACGAAAGTTTGGTTCCTTTCGGCCTATGCTTAAGTTTTTGGTCAAACAGTCAAACTTAGGTAGTTTTCATGGGATGAGAATATGCCTTGGTTATTCGTTATTATTTCTCTTAGACAAAAGTTTGCTTCCTTTTTAACTATCTTTGACTTTTTGGTCAAACAGACAAATGCAGAGACTTTTCGACACTTGAGAGGCCTAGAGGATGTTTGTTAGACCCCCAGCTCTTTCCAAAGCTTCAAGGATCAGAATATGTCTTGGTTATTCGTTATTGTTTCCCTTAGATAAAAGTTTACTTCCTTTTGGTCTATCTTTGACTTCTTGGTGAAACGAACAAACTTACCAAGTTTTCGTGATTCAATTGGCCTAGACGTTGTTTGTGTGGCCGCAAGTTCTCCGCAAAGCTTCAACGGATGGCAATAAGTCTTTGTTATTTGTTGTTGTTTCTCTTAGACGAAACTTTGGTTCCTTTTGGTCTATCTTTGACTTTTTGGTCAACCAGACAAACTTAGCGAGCTTTCATGATTTGGGAGGCCTAGAGGATGTTTGTATGATGCCAATCTCACCCCAAAGCTTCAAGGGATGAGAGTATGTCTTGGTTATTCATTGTTATTTCTCTTACATGAAAGTTTAGATCATTTTAGTTTAAAGTTGGTTATTCGTTGGTTATTTGTTATTGTTTCTCTTAGTCAAAAGTTTGCTTCCTCTTAGTCTATCTTTGACTTTGTAGTCAAATGGATAAACTTAGCAAGTTTTTGGGATTTCAGGGGCCTAGAGGATGTTTGTGTTACCCCAAGCTCTCCTCAAAACTTCAAGGGATGAGAATATATCTTGGTTGTTCGTTGTTGCTTCTCTTAAATAAAAGTTTGCTTCCTTTTGGTCTGTCTTTTACTTTTTGGCCAAACGGATAAACGTAGCAAGTTTTCACGATTCGAGAGGCCTAGAAGATGTCTGTATGATGCCAATCTCTCCCCGAAAGCTTCAAGGGATGAGAGTACGTCTTGGTTATTCATTTTAGTCTATCTTTGACTTTTTGGTCAAACGGACAAATGTAGCAACTTTTCATCATTTGAATGGTCTAGAGGAAGTGTGTATGGATCCCAAGCTCTCCCCAAAGCTTCAAGGGATGAGAATATATCTTAGTTATTCATTGTTGTTTCTCTTAGACTAAAGTTTGCTTCCTTTTGGTCTATCTTTGACTTTTTGGTCAAACGAACAAACTTAGAAAGTTTTTGGGATTCGAGAGGGCTAGAGGATATGTGTAGACCCAAGCACTCCCCAAAGCTTCAAGTGATGAGAATATGTCTTGGTTATTCATTGTTATTTCTCTTAGATGAAAGTTTATTTCCTTTTGGTCTATCTTTCACTTTTTGGTCAAACGGAGAAACCTAGAAAGTTTTTTGGATTTGAGAGGCCTAGAGGAAGTTCGTTTGACCCCAAGCTCTCCCCAAAGCTTCAAGAAATGAGAATATATTTTGGTTATTCGTTATTTTTTCTCATAGACGAAAGTTTGCTTCCTTTTGGTCTATCTTTGACTTTTTGAACAAATAGAAAAGCTTAGCAAGTTTTCGTGTATCAATTGGCTTAGAGGATGTTTGTGTGACCCCAAGCTCAGTGCAAAGCTTCAAGGGATGGAAATAAATCTTTGTTATTTGTTGTTGTTTCTCTTAGACGAAACTTTAGTTCCTTTTGGTCTATCATTGACTTTTTGGTCAACTGGACAAACTTAGCAAGTTTTCATATTTTGTGAGGCCTAGAGGATGTTTGTGTGACGCCAAGCTCTCCCGAAAGCTTCAAGGGATGGGAATATGTCTTATTTATTCGTTGATGTTTTTCTTAAGCGAAAGTTTAGGTTCCTTTTGGTCTATCTTTGACTTTTTGGCCAAATAGAAAAGCTTAGCAAGTTTTCGTGTATCAATGGGCCTAGAGGATGTTTGTGTGACCCCAAGCTTTCCGGAAAGCTTCAAGGGATGGCAATAAGTCTTTGTTATTTGTTGTTGTTTCTCTTAGACGAAACTTTGGTTCCTTTTAGTCTGTCTTTGACTTTTTGGTCAACCGAACAAACTTAGCAAGTTTTCAAAACTTGTCCAATTGGCTAAAAGGTCAAAGATTGCCCAAACGGATCCACTCTTTTATCTAAGAGAAACAACAACGAATAACCAAGATATATTCTCATCCCTTGTAGCTTTGGGTCACACAAACATTATCTTGGCCTCTCGAACGATGGACAGTTGTTACATTTGTCCGTTTGACCAAAAAGTCAAAGATAGACTAAAAGGAAGCAAACTTTCTTTTAGGAGAAACAACAACCAAGACATATTGCCATTCCTTGAAGCATTGGGAGAGCTTGGGCTCACACTAACTTCATCTAAGCATTGTGAATCACGAAAACTGGTTAAGTTTTTCCGTTTGACCAAAAAGTCGAAGATAGATCAAAAGGAACCAAACTTTTATCTAAGAGAAGCAACAACGAATAACAAAGACATATTCTCATCCCTTGAAGCTTGGGGGTGAGCAATGGGGTCACACAAACATCCTCTAGGGCTCTCGAATCATGAAAACTCGCTATGTTTGTCCGTTTGACCAAAAAGTGAATAATACACTAAAAGGAACTAAACTTTAGTCTAGGAAGAAACAATAATGAATAACTAAAACATATTCTCATATCTTGAAGCTTTGGGGAGAGCTTTAGAGTTACACAAACGTCTTCTAGGCCTCTTGAATGACGAAAAGTCACTACATTTGTCTGTTTGACTAATAAGTCAAAGATAGACGGAAAGAAACTAAACTTTCATTTAAGAGACATAATAACAAATAACCAAGACGTATTCTCTTTTGTTAAAGCTTTGGGGAGAGCTTTCGGTCACACAAACATCCGTTATGTCTCTTGAACCACGAAAACTTACTAAGTTTGTTCGTTTGACCAAAAAGTCAAAGAAAAGGCTAAAAGAACCAAACTTTCATCTAAGAGAAGCAACAACGAACAACCAAGAGGATTAAAATCCCTTAAAGCTTTAGGGAGAGCTTCGGATTATACACAAGCATCCTCTTGGCTTCTTGAGTGATGAAAACTTGCTAAGTTTGTCTGTTTGACCAAACAATTAAAGATAAATTAAAACGGAACTAAACTTTCAACTAAGAGAAACAATAATGAATAACTAAACATATTCTCATTCTTTGAGGCTTTGGGGGAGAGCTTTGAGGTCACACAAACATCCTCTATGCCTCTCGAATCACAAAAACTGTCTAAGTTTGTCTGTTTGACTAAAAAGTCAAAGATAGACTAAAAGGAACCAAACTTTCGTCTAAGAGAAACAATAACGAATAACCAAGGCATATTCTCATCCCTTGAAGCTCTGGGACAGAGCTTGGGATTCCGACAAACATTCTCTAGGCCTTCCGAATGACGAAGAGTCGCGACATTTGTCCGTTTGTCCAAAAAATTAAAAATAGACTAAAAGGAACCAAAGTTTCATCTAAGAGAAAAAACAATGAACAACCAAGACATATTCTCATCCCTCGAAGCTTTCGGGAGAACGTGGGGTCCCACAAACATCTTCTATGCCTCTCGAATCACAAATATTTGCTAAGATTGTTCGATTGACCAAAAAGTGAAAGATAATTTAAAAGGAATCAAACTTTCATCTAGGAGAAACAACAACAAATAACCAAGACATATTCATCTCTTGAAGCTTTGGGAGAGCTTGGGGTCACATAAACATCATTTAGGCCTCTCGAATGATGAAAAGTCGCTACATTTGTCCGTCTAACCAAAGAGTCAAAGATTGACCAAAAAGAACCAAACTTTTGTTTAAGAGAAACAACAACGAATAATTAAGACATATTCTCATCCCTTGAAGTTTGGGGGTGAGTGTGGGGTCACACAAACATCCTCTAGGGCTCTCGAATCATTAAAACTCGCTATGTTTGTTCGTTTGACCAAAAAGTGAATAATAGACTAAAAAAGGAACTAAACTTTCGTCTATGAGAAACAATAACAAACAACCAAAACATATTCTCATCCCTTGAAGGTTTGGAGAGAGCTTGGGGTCCCACATACGTCTTCTAGGCCTCTCGAATGATGAAAAGTCATTGCATTTCTCCGTTTGACCAAAAAGTGAAAGAAAGACCAAAAGAAACCAAACTTTCATCTAGGAGAAAAAACAACAAATAACCAAGACATATTCTCATCCCCTGAAGCTTTGGCAAGAGCTTCAGGGCCACACAAACATCCTCTACACCTCTTAAATCTCATAAACATACTAACTTTGTCCGTTTGACTAAAAAGTCAAAGATTATCCAAAAGGAAGCAAACTTTCGTTTAAGAGAAACAACAATGAATATGAAAGGCATATTCTCATCCCTTGAAGCTTTGGGGAGAGGTTAGGGTCATTCAAATGTCCTCTAGGCCTCTCGAATGATGAAATGTTGCTACATTTACATTTATCCGTTTCACCAAAAAGGCAAAGGTACACGAAAAGGAACCAACATCTAAGAGAAACAATACCGAATAATCAAGACATATTCTCATCTGTTGAAGCTTTGGGAGAGCTTGGGGTCAGACAAGCATCCTCTACGCCTATTGAATCACGAAAACTTACTTGTTTGTCCATTTGACCAAAAAGTTAAAGATAGACCAAAAGGAACTAAACTTTTGACTAAGAGAAACAATAACGAATAACTAAGATATATTCTCACTCCTTGAAGCTTTGGGGAGAGCTTAGGGTCACACCAAACGTCTTCGAGTCCTCTCTTATGTTGAAAAGTTGATACATTTGTCCCTTTGACCAAAGAGTCAAAGATAATCCAAAAGGAACCAAACTTTCATCTAAGGAAAACAACAACTAATAACCAAAGCATATTCTCATCCCATGAAGCTTTGGGGAGAGTTTGGGGCCCCACGGTCGTACCTCTTGGCCTCTCGAACGGCGAAAAGCTGTTACATTTGTCCATTTAACTAAAAAGTCAAAGATAGACCAAATGGAACCAAACTTTCGTCTAATAGACACAAGGACGAACAATCAAGACATATTCTCATTTCCTGAAGCTTTGGGGAGAGCTTAGGGGTCCTCTAAGCCTCTCGAGTTACGTAAACTTCCATTACGCCTCTCGAATCATGAAAACTAGCTAAGTTTGTCTGATTGACCAAAAAGTCAAAGATAGGCCAAAAGAAGTACAACTTTCGTCTAATGGAACAACAACGAATAACCAAGACATAGTTTTCATCCCTTGAAGCCTTGGGTGGACCTTGGGGTCCCACAAACGTCTTCTAGGCCTCTCGAATCACGAAAACATTGCTAAGTTTATTCTGATTGACCAAAAAGTTAAAGATAGGCTTAAAGGAACTAAACTTTCGTCTAAGAGAAACAACAACGAATGCCAAAGATATATTCTCATCCCTTGAAGTTAGGGGAAAGCTTGGGGTTTCAAAAACATCCTCTAGGCCTTTCAATTGATGAAAAGTCACGACATTTGTCCGTTTGACCAAAAAGTCTAAGATAGACCAAATGGAACCAAACTTTCATCTAAAAGAAACAATAACAAATAACCAAGGCATATTCTCATCCCTAGAAGCATTAGGGGAGAGTTTCAGCTCTGACAAATGTCCTCTAGGCCTCTCGATTGACGAAAAGTTGCTACATTTGTCCGTTTAATCAAAAAGTCAAAGATATACCAAAAGGAACCAAACTTTCATCTTAGAGCAACAACAACGAATAACCAAGGCATATTCTCATCCCATGAAGCATTAGGGAGAGCTTGGGTTCCCACAGACGTCCTCTAGGCCTCTCGAATGGCGAAAAGTCGCTATATTTGTTCGTTTAACTAAAAAGTCAAAGATAGACCAAAAGGAACTAAACTTTCGTCTAATAAAAACAAGAATGAACAACCAAGACATATTCTCAGTTCTTGAAGCTTTTGGAAGACCTTGGGGTCCTCTAAGCCTCTCGAGTCACGCAAACTTCCATTAGGCCTCTCGAATCACGAAAACTAGCTAAGTTTGTCCGACTTGTCCAAAAAGTCAAAGATAGGCCAGAAAGGAACATAACTTTCATCCAAGGGAAACTACAACGAATAACCAAGACATATTCTCATCCCTTGAAGCTTTGGGGAGAGCTTGGGGTCCCACAAACTTCCTCTAGAAATCTCAAATCACGAAAACTCGCTAAGTCTGTCTGATTGACCAAGAAAGCAAAGATAGGCCAAAAGAAACTAAACTTTCATCTAAGAAAAACAACAACGCATACCAAAGATATATTCTCATCCCTTAAAACTAGGGGAAAGCTTGGGGCCCTACAAACATCCTCTAGACCTCTCGAATGACGAAAACTCACTACTTTTATTCGTTTGACCAAAAAGTCAAAGATAGACTAAATGAAACCAAACTTTCGTCTAAGAGAAACAACAATGAGGAACTATATTGTCATCCAATGAAGCTTTGAGAAGAGTTGGGGTCTCACAAACATTTGCTAGGCCTCTCGAATCACAAAAACTTGCTAAGTTTATTTGAGTGACCAAAAGTCAAAGATAGGCTAAAAGGAACATAACATTTATCTAAGAGAAACAACAACAAATAACCAAGACATAATTCTCATCTCTTGAAGCTTTGGGGAGAGGTTGGGATCCCATACAAACGTCCTTTAGGCCTCTTGAATCACGAAAACTTACTAAGTTTGTCTGATTGACCAAAAAAGTCATATATAGGCCAAAAGGAACCAAACTTTCGTTTAAGAGAAACAACAACGAATAACAAAGACATAATCTCATCCCTTGAAGCTTGGGGGAGAGCTTGGAGTCTCACAAACATTCTCTAGGCCTCTTGAATGACGAAAAGTGACGACATTAGTCCGTTTGACCAAAAAGTCAAAGATATAGGCCAAAAGGAGCTAAACTTTCGAATAAGAGAAACAACAACAAATAACGAAAATAAATTATCATCCCTTGAAGCCTGAGGGACAGCTTGGGATCTCACAGACATCCTCTAGGCCTCTCGACTGACAAAAAGTTGATACATTTGTCCGTTTGAGTAAAAAGTCAAAGATAGACCAAAGGGAACAAAACTTTTGTTTAAGAGAAAGAACAACGAATAACCATGACATAATGTCATCCCACGAGGCTTTGGGGAGAACTTGGGGTCACACAAACATCTTCTAGGCCTCTCGACTCTCGAAAACTTATTAAGTTTGTGTGTTTGGCCAAAAAGTCAGAGATAGATCAAAAGAAACTAAACTTTCGTTTAAGAGAAACAACAACGGACAACTAAGACATATTCTCATCCCTTGAAGCTTTGGAGAGAGCTTAGGGTCGCACTAACTTCCTTTAGGCCTCTTGAACGACAAAAAGTCGCCACATTTGTCCGTTTGACCAAAAAGTCAAAAATAGATTAAAAGGAACCGAAACTTTCCTCCAAGAGAAACAACAAGGAATAACTAAGACATAATCTTATCCCTTGAAGCTTGGGGAGTGTCTGGGGTCCGACAAACGTCCTCTAGGCCCCTCGAATGACAAAAACTCGCTATGTTTTCCGATTGTCCAAAAAGTCAAAGATAGACCAAAAGGAACTAAACTTTCGTCTAATAGAAACAAGAACGAACAACCAAGACATATTCTCATTCCTTGAAGCTTTTGGAAGACGTTGGGGTCCTCTAAGTCTCTCGAGTCACGCAAACTTCCATTAGGCCTTTTGAATCACGAAAACTCGCTCAGTTTGTCTGATTGACCAAAAAGTCAAAGATAGTCTAGAAAGGAACATAACTTTCATCCAAGGGAAACAACAACGAATAACCAAGACATATTCTCATCTCTTGAAGCTTTGGGGAGAGCGTAGGGTGCCCCAAATGTCCTCTTGAAATCTTGAATCACAAAAACTCGCTATGTCTGTCTGATTGACCAAAAAGGCATATATCGGCCAAAAGAAACCAAACTTTCATCTAAGAGAAACAACAACGAATACCAAAGATATATTCTCATCCCTTGAAGTTAGGGGAAAGCTTGGGGTCTCACAAACATCCTCTAGGCCTCTCGAATGGCGAAAAGTCGCGACATTCGTTCGTTTGACCAAAAAGCCAATGATAGGCCAGAAGGAACCAAACTTTCATCTAAGAGAAACAGCAACAAATAACCAAAACATATTCTCATTCCTTGAAGCTTAGGGGAGTGCTTGGGGCCCCACAAACATCCTCTAGGCCTCTCAAATGACGAAAACTCACTACTTTTGTTCGCTTGACTAAAAAGTCAAATATAGACCAAACGAAACTAAACTTTCGTCTAAGAGAAACAACAACAAGTAACCATATTGTCATCCCATGAAGCTTTGGGAAGAGCTTGGGGTCTCACAAACATCTGTTAGGCCTCTCGAATCACAAAAACTCGCTATGTTTGTTTGATTGACCAAAAAGTCAAAGATAGGCTAAAAGGAACATAACATTTGTCTAAGAGAAACAACAACAAATAACCAAGACATATTCTCATCTCTTGAAGCTTTGGGGAGAGCTTGGGGTCCCACAAACTTTCTCTAGAAATCTCAAATCACGAAAACTCGCTAAGTCTGTCTGATTGACCAAAAAAGCAAAGATAGGCCAAAAAAAACTAAACTTTCATCTAAGAGAAACAACAACGCAATACCAAAGATATATTCTCATCCCTTGAAAACTAGGGGAAAGCTTGGGGCCCCACAAACATCCTCTAGACCTCTCGAATGACGAAAACTCACTACTTTTTGTTCGTTTGACTAAAAAGTCAAAGATAGACCAAATGAAACCAAACTTTCGTCTAAGAAGAAACAACAATGAGGAACTATATTGTCATCCAATGAAGCTTTGGGAAGAGTTGGGGTCTCACAAACATTTGCGAGGCCTCTCGAATCACAAAAACTTGCTAAATTTATTTGAGTGACCAAAAGTCAAAGATAGGCTAAAAGGAACATAACATTTATCTAAGAGAAACAACAACAAATAACCAAGACATATTCTCATCTCTTGAAGCTTTGGGGAGAGGTTGGGATCCCACAAACGTTCCTCTAGGCCTCTCGAATCACGAAAACTTACTAAGTTTGTCTGATTGACCAAAAAGTCATATATAGACCAAAAGGAACTAAACTTTCGTCTGGGAGAAACAACAACGAATAACAAACATCCTTTCAGGCCACTCGAAATGACGAAAAGTCAGAACATTCGTCTATTTGACCAAAAAGTCAAAGATAGGCCAAAAGGAGACAAACTTTCGTCTAAGAGAAACAACAACAAATAACGAATATAAATTATCATCCCTTGAAGCTTGGGGGACAGCTTGAGGTCCCACAAACATCCTCAAGGCCTCTCGACAGACAAAAAGTTGATACATTTGTCCGTTTAACTAAAAAGTCAAAGATAGACCAAAGGGAACCAAACTTTTGTCTAAGAGAAAGAACAACGAATAACTATGACATAATGTGATCCCATGAGGCTTTGGGGAGAACTTGGGGTCACACAAACCTCTTCTAGGCCTCTTGACTCACGAAAACTTGTTAAGTTTGAGTGTTTGACCAAAAAGTCAAAGATAGGCCAAAAGGAACCAAACTTTCGTTTAAGAGAAACAATAACAAACAATCAGGACATATTCACATCCCTTGAAGCTTTGGAGAGAGCTTGGGGCTACACTAACTTCCTCTAGGCCTCTTGAACGACAAAAAGTGGCTACATTTGTCCGTTTGACCAAAAAGTCAAAAATAAACTAAAAGGAACCAAACTTTCATCCATGAGAAATAACAAGGAATAATCAAGACATAAGTCCTTTGAAGCTTGGGGGAGTGTATGGGGTTCGACAAACATCCTCTAGGTCCCTCGAATGATGAAAACTAGCTAAGTTTGTCTGATTGACCAAAAAGTCAAATATAGACCAAAAAGGAACTAAAACTTTGTCTAAGAGAAAACAACAACGAATAACGAAAACATATTCTCATCCCTTGAAGATTGGTGGTGAGGTTGGGGTCTCACAAACATCCCCTATGCCTCTCGAATGACGAAAAGTCACGACATTCATCCGTTTGACTAAAAAGTCAAAGATAGACCAAAAGGAACATAACTTTCATCTAAAATAAACAACAACGAATAATTAAGATATATTCTCATCCATTGAAGCTTGGGGGAGAGCTTAGGGTCACACAAATCCTCTTGGCCGCTCGAATCACGAAAACTCGCGAAGTTTGTCCATTTGATCAAAAAGTCAAAGATAGACCATCAAGAAACTAAACTTTCGTCTAAGAGAAACAATAACGAATAACTAAGACATAGCCTCTTCCCTTGAAGCTTTGGGGAGTGCTTGGGGTCGCGCTAACTTCCTCTAGGCCTCTTGAATGACAAAAAGTCGCTACATTTGTCTGTTTGACCAAAAAGTTAAAAATAGACTAAAAGGAACCAAACTTTCGTCCAAGAGACAACAACAACGAATAACCAAGACATAATCTTATCCCTTGAAGCTTGGGGGAGTGTTTGTGGTCTGACAGATGTCCTCTAGGCCCCTCGAATGACGAAAACTCGCTAAGTTTGTCTGATTGACCAAAAAGTCAAAGATAGGCCAAAAGGAACTAAAATTTCGTCTATGAGAAACAACAACGAATAACAATGATATGTTCTCATCCCTTGAAAGCTTGGGGAAGAGCTCGGGGTCTCACAAACATCCCCCATGCCTCTCGACTGACGAAAAGTCATGACATTTGTCCGTTTGATCAAAAAGCCAAATATAGACCAAAAGGATCCAAACTTTTGTCTAAGAGAAACAACAACAAATAACCATGACATTTTGTCCTCACATGACGCTTTCGGGAGAACCTGTGGTCACATAAACATACTCTAGGCCTCTCGTTCGTTTGACTAAAAAGTCAAAGATAGACGAAAAGAAACTAAACTTTCGTTTAAGAGAAACAACAACGAACATACAAGACATATCCTCATCCCTTAAAGCTTTGGGGAGAGCTTGGGGTCACACAAATGTCGTCTAGGCCTTTCAAATCATGAAAACTAACAAGTTTGTCCGTTTGACTAAAAAGTCAAAATTAGTCCAAAATGAACTAAACTTTCGTCTAAGAGAAACAATAACAAATAACTAAGATATATTTTTATCCTTTGAAGCCTGGGGGAGAGCTTGGGGTCTCACAAATGTCATGCAGGCCTTTCGAATGATGAAAAGTTGATACAACTTGTCAGTTTAACTAAAAAGTTAAAGATAGACCAAAATGAACTAAACTTTCATCTAAGAGTAACAACAACAAATAACCAAGTCATATTCTCATCCCTTGAAGCTTTGGGAGAGTTTGGGGTCATACAAACATCCTATTGGCCTCTCGATTGATGAAAACTGTCTAAGTTTGTCCGTTTGACCAAAAAGTCGAAGTTAGGCCAAAACGAACCAAACTTTCGCCTAAGACAAACAACAACGAATAACTAAGACATATTCTCATCCCTTGAAGCTTTGGGGAGAGCTTGGTGTCACACAAACATCTTCTAAGCCTCTCAAATCGTGAAAACTTGCTCATTTTGTCCGGTTGACCAAAAAGTCAAAGATAGACTAAAAGGAACTAAAGTTTCGTCTAAGAGAAACAACTTCGAATAACCAAGGCATATTCTCACCCTTGAAGCTTTGGGGAGAGCTTGGAGTACGACAAATGTGCCGAGGCCTCTCAAATGACGAAAAGTTGCCACATTTTGTCCGTTTGACAAAAAAGTCAAAGATAGACCAAAAAGAACCAAACTTTCGTCTAACTGAAACAACAACAAACAACCGAGATATATACTCATTCCTTGAAGCTTTGGGAAAAGCTTGGGGTCATACAAACATCCTCTAGGCCTCCCGAATCACGAAAAATTGCTAAGTTCGTCCATTTGACCAAAAAGTCAAAGATAGGCTAAAAAGGAACCAAATTTCCGTCTAAGAGAAACAATAACAAATAATCAAAGATATATTGCCATCCCTTGACGCTTTGGGAAGAGGTTGGGGTCACACGAAACATCTTCAAGGCCTTTCGAATCACAAAAACTTTCAAAGTTTGTCCGTTTGACCCAAAAGTGAAAGATGAACCAAAAGGAACCAAACTTTCGTCTAAGAAAAGCAACAACGAATAATCAAGACATATTCTCATCCCTTGAAGCTTTAAGGAGGGCTTCGGGTCACACAAACATCCTCTCGCCTCTCGAATCACAAAAACTCGATAGGTTTGTCCGTTTTACCAAAAAGTTAAAGATAGATCAAAAGGAACTAAACTTTCGTTTAAGAGAAACAACAACGAATAACCAAGACATATTCTCTACCTTTGTAGCTTTGGGGAGAGCTTGGGTCATACAAACATCTTGTAGGCCACTCGAAACACGAAAACTAGCTAAGTTTGTCTGTTTGACAAAAAAGTCAAAGGTAGGCCAAAAAGAACCAAACTTTCGTCTATGAGAAATAATAACGATTATCCAAAAGATATTCTCTTCTCTTGAATTTTTGGGGAGAGCTTGGGGTCACACAAACATCCTGTAGGCCTCTCAAATCACAAAAACTTGCTAAGTTTGTCCGTATTGACGTAAAAGTCAAAAATAGACCGAAAGGATCCAAACTTTCGTTTAACAGAAACAACAATGAATAACCAAGACATATTCTTATCCCTTAATGCTTTGGGGGGAGCTTAGGGTCACACAAACATCCTCTAGGCCTCTTGAATTGCAAAAACTCACTAACTTTGTTTGTTTGACCAAAAAATCAACGATAGACCAAAAGGAACCAAACTTTCATCTAATAGAAGTAATAACGAATATCCAAGACATATTGTCATCTCTACAAACTTTGGGGTGAGCTTGGGGTCACACAAACATCCTCTAGGCCTCTCAAATCTTGACAAACTCACTAAGTTTGTTTGTTTGACTAAAAAGTCAAAGATAAACCAAAAGGGAGCAAACTTTCGTCCAAGAGAAACAACAACGAATAACCAAGACATACTGCCTTCCCTTGAATCTTTGCAGAGAGCTTGGGGTCACACAAACATCTTTTAGGCCTCTCGATTTCTGAAAACAAGCTAAGTTTGTCCGTTTGACTAAAATGTCAAAGATAGACCAAAAGGGAGCAAACTTTTGTCTGAAAGAAACAACAAATATCCAAGACATATTCTCATCTCGTTGAAGCTTTGTGGAGAGCATGGGGTCACACAAACATCCTCTAAGCATATTGAATTACAAAAACTTGCTAAGTTTGTCTGTTTGACCAAAAAGTAAAAGATAGGCCACAAGCAACCAAACTTTCGTCTAAAAGAAATAACAGCAAATATCCAAGACATATTCTAATCCCATGAAGCTTTCTTGCGAACTTGGGGTCACACAAACATCCTCTAGGCCTCTCAAATCACTAAAACTTGCTACGTTTGTCCGTTTGCACAAAAAGTCAAAGAAAGACTAAAAAGGAGCAAACTTTTGTCTAAAAGAAATAACAACAAATATCCAGGATATATTCTCATCCCGTTGAACCTTTGTGGAGAGCATGGGGTCACACAAACATCCCCTAAGCATCTTGAATCAAAAAACTGTTAAGTTAGTCCGTTTGAACAAAAAGTGAAAGATAGGCCCAAAGGAACTAAACTTTTATCTACAAGAAACAGCAACGAATAACCAAGACATATTGCCATCCCTTGAAGCTTTGGGGAGAGCTTGAGTCACACAAACGTCCTCCAGGCCTCTTGTAATAACAACAACTTGCTTAGTTTGTCTGTTTGACTAAAAAGTCAAAGATAGACTAAACAGAACTAAACTTTCATCTATTGGAAACAACAACGAATAACCAAGACATATTCTCATCCCTTGTAGCTTTAGGGAGAGCTTGAGGTAACACAAACATCCTCTAGGCCTCTCGAACCACGAAAAGTTGCTACATTTATTCGTTTGACCAAAAAGTCAAAAGATAGACAAAAAAGAACCAAAATTTCATGTAAGAGAAACAACAACGAATAACACAAACATCCTGTAGGCCTCTCGAACCGCGAAAACTCGTTAACTTTATCCGTTTGATCAAAAAGTCAAAGATAGAACAAAAGGAAGCAAACTTTCGTCTAAGAGAAACAATAACGAACAACCTAGACATATTGCCATCCCTTGAAGCTTTCGGGAGAGCTTGGGGTCATACAAACATCCTCTAGGCCTCGCGAATCACGAAAACTTGCTAAGTTTGTCCGATTGACCAAAAAGTCAAAGATAGGCCAAAAGGAACCAAACTTTCGTTTAAGAGAAACAACAACGAATAACTATGACACATTGCCATCCCTTGAAGCTTTGGGAAGAGCTTGGGTTACACAAACATTCTCTAGGCATCTTGAATAACGAAAACTTTGCTTAAGTTTGTCCGTTTGACCAAAAAGTTAACGATAGACCGAAAGGAACCAAACTTTCGTCTTAAGAGAAACAACGAATAACCAAGACATATTCTCATCCCTTAAATTTTGGGAAGAGCTTGGGGTCATACAAACATCTTGTTGGCCTCTTGAATCAAGAAAACTTGCTAAGTTTGTCCCTTTGATCAGAAAGTCAAAGATAGGCCAAAAAGAAGCAAACTTTAGTCTAAGAGAAAAACGACAACGAATAACTAAGACATATTGCCATCCCTTGAAGCTTTGGGGAGAGCTTGGGTCACATAAACATCCTCTAGGCCAGTCAAATCACGAAAACTCGATAAGTTTGTCTGGTTGACCATGAAAAGTTAAAGATAGATTAAGAGGAACCAAACTTTCATTTAAGAGAAACAACAACGAATAACCAACATATATTGTCAACCCTAAAAGCTTTGGGGAGAGCTTGGGGTCACACAAATATCCTCTATGCCTCTCGAATCACGAAAACTCGATAAGTTTGTCTGGTTGACCATAAAAAGTCAAAGATAGATCAAAGGAACCAAACTTTCATCTAAGAGAAACAACAATGAATAACCAGGACATATTGCCATCCCATTGAAGCTTTGGGGAGAGCTTGGGGTCACACAAACATCATCTAGGCCTCTCGAATCACAAAAACTTAGTAAGTTTGTCCGTTTAACCAAGAAGTCAAAGATAGACCAAAAGGAAGCAAACTTTTGTCTAAGGGGAAACAACAATGAATAACCAAGACATATTCTCATCCCTTGAAACTTTGGGGAGAGCTCGGGGTCCTACAAACATCCTCTTGGCCTCTCAAATCACGAAAAGTCTCTGCATTGATTCTTTTGACAAAAAAGTCAAAGATAGACCAAAGGGGATCAAACTTTCGGCTAACAGAAACAACAACAAATAACATGACATATTATCATCCATTGAAGCTTTCGGGAGATCTTGGGGTCTCACAAACATCCTCTAGGCCTCTTGAAAGACGAAAACTTGCTATGTTTGAATGTTTTGATGTGAACCTCGCCAAGAATAACGAGACCCATCAATGAACTAAGGTACCATGAAAAACCTCGATCCGTTACTTATGCAGAGGTAAGAACCTTGGTATGTTGAAGATGCCACAAACGGTGGTGGAAATACCATTTGATAAGTCGAATTGTGAACACTACGGAATGATTACGAAAGGTTCGAAAAGTTCCTCAAAAGAACCAAAGAGAAACCCTCAATTTTCTTGAATGAAACTCAGCTGTGTTTTTCATTCATGTATGCCTATAAATAGGCTTGATTACAATACCATCAGGATTAAACACGCCTAAAAGAAAAAGGAAAAGTTTACAAAAATATCTGATTATACCATTAAAATCAGCTCTAACAAATAAAGGAAAGTTTATAAAAGAAAACTTGGCAATGAACCAAGCTTAAAACGGGTCCAAATTTGCTGCTGCAATTAACCCCCAAAACACGCAAATTTGCTGCTGCAATTAGCCCCCAAAACGTGGGCTATGCTCAATTGGTCATAAATTTTGATTAAGACCAGATTTCTTGAATCATCCCGTTGAGTGCCTCCTTGAATTTCTTTGCCTAAGCTCTCGTAACAGGACCAACAGGGACTTGGACCGGATTCTTTAACGTTGCAACTTCAATTGCATCATTCCCCTTCTCTTGAAAAGGATTTGTCCTCAAATCATCACCTACATCAAAATGAGTCAAGTCAGTAACATTAAAAGTAGCACTAACATTACTCATCCAGTAAATCCAGCATGTAGGCATTGTCGTTGATACGCTCGAAGACTTTGAAAGGTCCATCTCCTCTCGAAAGTAGTTTGGAATGCCTTTGAACATGAAATCTCTCTTTCAGCAAGGCAACAAATTTTGGTCTAAGAGAAACAATAATGAAAAACCATGACATATTGTCATCCCTTGAAGCTTTGGGGAGAGGTTGGGGTCACACAAATATCCTCTAGGCCTCTCGAATCACGAAAACTTGCTAAGTTTGTCCATTTGACCAAAAAGTCAAAGATAGACTAAAAGGAATTAATCTTTCGTCTAAGAGAAACAACAACAAATAACTGAGACATATTCTCATCCCTTGAAGCTTTGGAGAGAGCTTGGGGTCATACAAACATTTTATAGGCCTCTCGAATCATGAAAACTTGCTACGCTTATCCGTTTGGCCAAAAAGTCAATGAAAGACCAAAAGGCACCAAACTTTTGTCTAAGAGAAACAATAACAAAATAACCGCATAGTGCCATCCCTTGAAGCTTTGGGGAAGAGCTTGAAGTCACACAAACATCCTCTAGGCCTCTCAAATCATGAAAGCTCACTAAATTTCTCCATTTGAGTAAAAAGTCAATGATAGGCTAAAAGTAACCAAACTTTCGCCTAAGAGAAATAATAACAAATAATCCAAGACATATTGTCATCATTTGAAGCTTTGGGGAGAGCTTGGGGGCATATAAACATCCTCTAGGCCTCTCGAATGCTGAGAATTATCAAAATTTGTCCGTTTGACAAAAAAGTCAAAGATAGACTAAAAGGAAGCAAACTTTCATCTAAGAGAAACAACATCAAATAACCAAGACATATTCTCATCCTTTGAAGCTTTAGGGAGAGCTTGGGGTCACATGAAACATCCTCTAGGCTTCCCGAATCACGAAAGTTTGCTAAGTTCGTCCGTTTGACAAAAAAAAGTCAAAGATAGATCAAAACGAAGCAAAGTTCCAACTAAGAAAAACAGTAACAAATAACCAAGACATATTCTCATCCCTTGAAGCTTTGGGGAGAGCTTGAGGGTCACACAAACATCCTCTAGGCCTCTCGAATCACGAAAACTTGCTAAAAGTTTGTCCGTTTGATCCAAAAAGTCAAAGATAGACCAAAAAGGAAGCAAACTTTCGTTAAGAGAAACAACGACGAATAACCAAGACATATTCTCATCCCTTGAAGCTTTGGGAGAGCTTGGGGTCACACAAACATCCTCTAGGCCTCTCGAATCACGAAAACTTGCAAAAGGTTTGTCCGTTTGTCCAAAAAGTCAAAGATAGACCAAAAGGAAGCAAACTTTTTGTCTAAGAGAAACAACGAATGAATAACCAAGACATATTCTCATCCCTTGAAGCTTTGGGAAGAGCTTGGGTCACACAAACATCCTCTAGGCCTCTCGAATCACGAAAACTCAGTTAAGTTTGTCCGTTTGTCCAAAAAGTCAAAGATAGACCAAATGGAAGCAAACTTTCGTCTAAAAGAAACAACAACGAATAACCAAGACATATTCTCATCCCTTGAAGCTTTATGGGAGAGCTTGGGGTCACACAAACATATTTTAGGTGCTCTCGAATCATGAAAACTCTTTAAAAGTTTGTCCATTTGACCAAAAAGTCAAAGATAGACAAAAAGGAAGTAAACTTTCGTTTAAGAAAAATAACAATGAATAACCAAGACATATTCTCATCCTTTGAATCTTTGGAGAGAGCTTGGGTTCACACAAATGTCCTCTAGGCCTCTCGAATGACGAAAAGGTTTCAACATTTGTCCATTTGACCCAAAAAGTCAAAGATAGACCAAAAGGAAGCAAACTTTCATTTAAGAGAAACAACAACGAATAACCAAGACATATTCTCATCCCTTGAAGCTTTGGGGAGAGCTTGGGGTCACACAAACATCCTCTAGGCCTCTCGAATCACGAAAATTTGCAAAAGGTTTGTCCGTTTGACCAAAAAGTCAAAGATAGACCAAAAAAGGAACTAAACTTTCGTCTAACAGAAACAACAACGAAAAAACCAAGACATATTGCCATCCCTTGAAACTTTGGGAAGAGCTTAGGGTCACACAAACATCCTTTAGGCCTCTTGAATCACGAAAATTTGGGGAGAGCTGGGAGTCATACAAACATTCTCTAGGCCTCTCGAATCATGGAAATTTGCAAAGTTTGTCTGTTTGACCAAAAAGTCAAAGATAGGCCAAAAGGAACCAAACTTTCGTCTAACAGAAATAACAACGAAAAACCAAGACATATTGCTCATCCCTTGAAACTTTGGGGAGAGCTTGGGTCACACAAACATCCTCTAGGCCTCTCGAATCACGAAAACTTTCTAAAAGTTACTTAATTTGACTAAAAAGTCAAAGATAGACCAAAAGGAAGCAAACTTTCATCGAAAGGAAACAACGCAACGAATAACCAAGACATATTCTCATCCCTTGAAAGCTTTGGGGAGAGCTTGGGGTCACACAAACATCCTCTAGGCCTCTCGAATCACGAAAACTGCTAAAAGTTTGTTCCGTTTGACCAAAAAGTCAAAGATAGAGCCAAAAGGAACCAAACTTTTCGTCTAAAAGAAATAACAACGAATAACCAAGACATATTCTCATCCTTTGAAGCTTTGGGGAGAGCTTGGGGTCACACAAACATCCTCTAAGGCCTTCTGAATCACGAAAACTCACTAAGTTTGTCCGTTTGACCAAAAAGTCAAGATAGACCAAAAGGAAGCAAAACTTTCATCTAAGAGAAACAACAACGAATAACCAAGACATATTCTCATCTCCTTGAAGCTTTGGGGAGAGCTTGGGGTCACACAAACATCCTCTAGGCCTCTCGAATTGACGAAAAACACTACATTTGTCCGTTTGACCAAAAAGTCAAAGATAGACCAAAAAGGAACTAAACTTTCGTCTAAGAGAAACAATAACAAATATAAAAGACATATTCTCTTCCCTTGAAGCTGTTGGAGAGAGTTTGGGGTCACACAAACATCCTCTAGGCCTCTCAAATCACCAAAACACACTAAGTTTGTCCCTTTGACAAAAAGTCAAAGATAGACCAAAAGGAAGCAAACTTTCATCCAAGAGAAACAACAACGAATAACCAAGACATATTCTCTTCCCCTTGAAGCTTTGGAGGAGAGCTTGGGTCACACAAACAACCTCTAGGACTCTAGAATCACGAAAACTCACTTGATTTGTCCGTTTGACCAAAAAGTCAAAGATAGACCAAACGGAAGCTAAACTTTCATATAAGAGAAACAACAACGAATAACCAAGATATATTCTCATCCCTTGAAGCTTTGGAGAGAGGTTGGGGTCACACAAACAACCTATAAGGCCTCTAGAATCACGAAAACTTGCTAAGTTTGTCCGTTTGACTAAAACGTCAAAGATAAACCAAAAGGAACTAAACTTTCGTTTAAGAGAAATAGCAACAAGTAACCAAGACATATTGCTCATCCCTTAAAGTTTTGTGGAGAGCTTAGTATCACACAAACATCCTTTAGGCCTCTCTAATCACGAAAACTTGCTAAGTTTGTCCGTTTGGCCAAAAAGTCAAAGATAGAGCCAAAAGGAACTAATCTTTCGTCCAAAAGAAACAACAACGAATAACCAAGACATATTGTCATCCCTTGAAGCTTTGTGGAGAGCTTGGGATCAAATAAACATCCTTTAGGCCTTTCAAATGACAAAAAGTCACTACATTTATCTATTTGACTAAAAAGTCAAAGATACACAAAAAGGAACCAAACTTTCGTCTAAGAGAAACTAACAACGAATAATCCATGGCATATTCTCATCCCTTGAAGCTTTAGGCAGAGCTTGGAGTCACACAAACGTCCTTTAGGCCTCTCGACTGACAGCAAGTTGCTATATTTTGTCCGTTTGTCCGAAAAAGTCAAAGATAGACTAAAAGAAACCAAACTTTCGTCTAGGAGAAACAACAATGAATAACCAGGACATATTTTTGTCGCTTGAAGCTTTGGGGAGAGCTTGGAAGTCATACAAATATCTTCTAGACATCTCAAAAGACAAAAAGTCGCTACATTTATTTGTTTGACCAAAAAGTCAAAGATACACCAAAAGGAACCAAACTTTTGTCTAAGAGAAACAACAAAGAATAACCATGACATATTCTCATCCCTTGAAGCTTTGGGCAGAGCTTGGAGTCACATAAACGTCCTCTAGGCCTATCGACTGACAAAAAGTCGGTATATTTTTCTGTTTGACCGAAAAGTCAAAGATAGGCCAAAAGGAACCAAACTTTCGTCTAGGAGAAACAACAACGAATAACTAAGACATATTCTCTTCACTTGAAGCTTTGGGGAGAGCTAAACTTCCTTGGTTTACCTATTTGACCAAAAAGTCAAAGATAGGCAAAAGGAACCAAACTTTTTTCTCAGAGAAACAACAACGAATAACAAAAGTATATTCTCATCCTTGATGCTTTGGGGAGAGCTTAGGGAGACACAAACATCATCTACACCACTTGAATCATGAAAACATGCTAAGTTTGTCCGTTTGACCAAAAAGTCAAAGATAGACCAAAAGGAACTAAACTTTCGTCTAAGAGAAACAACGATAGAATAACCAAGACATATTCTCATCCCTTGAAGCTTTGGGTAGAGCTTAGGGTCACTCAAACATCCTCCAGGCTTCTCTAATCACGAAAACTTGCTAAGTTTGTCCGTTTGACTAAAAAGTCAAAGATAGACCAAAAGAAACCAATCTTTCTTGTAAAAGAAATAACAATGAATAACCAAGACATATTCTCATCCCTTGAAGCTTTGGGGAGAGCATAGGGCCACACAAGCATGCCTCTAGGCCTCTCGAATCCTAACAACTTGCTAAATTTGTCCATTTGATCAAATAGTCAAAGATAGACCAAAAGGAAGCAAACTTTCATCTAAGAGAAACAACAGCGAATAACCAAGACATATTCTCATCCCTTGAAGCTTTGGGGAGAGCTTGGGATCACACAAACATCTTCTAGGCCTCTCGAATCACGAAAACTTGCGAAGTTTGTCCGTTTGTCCAAAAAAGTCGAAGATAGACGAAAAGGAAGCAAACTTCTGTCTTAATAGAAACAACAACAAATAACCAAGACATATTCTCATCCCTTGAAGCTTTGGGGAGAGCTTGGAGCTACACAAACATCCTCTAGGCCTCTCGAATGGTAAAAACTCACTGCATTTGTCTGTTTGACCAAAAAGTCAAAGATAGACCAAAAGGAAGCCAAACTTTCGTCTAGGAGAAACAACAACGAATAACCAAGACATATTCTCATCCCTTGAAGCTTTGGGGAGAGCTTGGGGTCACACAAACATCCTCTAGGCCTCTTGAAACACGAAAACTTGCTAAGTTTGTCTGTTTGACCTAAAAAGTCAAAAATTGGCCAAAAGGGATCAAACTTTATCTAAGAGAAACAACAACAAATTACCAAGACATATTCTCTTACCTTGAAGCTTTGGGAAGAGCCTGGGGTCAGACAAACGTCCTCTAGGCCTCTTGAATCAGAAAAACTTGCTAAGTTTTCCGTTTGAGTAAAAAGTTAAAGATAGGCCAAAAGGAACCAAACTTTCATCTACGAGAAACAACAACGAATTAACCAAGACATATTCTCATCCTTTGAAGCTTTGAGTACAGCATGGGATCATACAAACATCTTTTACGCCTCTTGAATCACGAAAACTAGCTAAGTATGTTCGTTTGACGAAAAAGTCAAAGATAGCCTAGAAGAAAGCAAACTTTTGTCTATGAGAAACAACAACGAATAACCAAGTCATATTTTCATCCCTTGAAGCTTTGGAAGAGCTTGGGATCCCACAAACGTCCCCTAGGCCTCTCACACGACGAGAAGTTGCTATATTTGTCCGTTTGACCAAAAACTCAAAGATAGACCAAAAGGAACTAAACTTTCGTCTAAGAGAAATAACAACGAATATCCAAAACAAATTCTCATCCCTTGAAGCTTTGAGAAGAGGTTGGGTCACAAAACATCCTTTAGGCCTCTAAAATGACGAAAAGTTGCTACATTTGTCCATTTGACCTAAAAGTGAAAGATAGACTAAAAGGAACTAAACTTTCGTCTGAGAGAAATAGAAACGAATGACGATGAACTATTGTCATCCCTTGAATCTTTGGGGAGAGCTTGAGGTCACATGAATATCCTTTAGGCTTCTTGAATCACAAAAACTTGCTAAGTATATACGTTTGACCCAAAAGTCAATGATTGACCAAAAGGAAGCAAACTTTCACCTAATAGAAAAAACAACGAATAACAGACATACTGCCATCCCGTGAAGCTTTTGGGAGGGCTTGTGGTTACACAAACATCCTGCAGGCTCCTGGAATCATGAAAACTTGCTACATTCGTCTGTTTGACTAAAAAGTCAAAGATAGACCAAAAGGAACCAAACTTTCATCTAAAAGAAACAATAACAAATATCCAAGACAAACTATCACCCCTTGAAACTATCACCTCTTGATTGATGAAAAGTTACAACATTTGTCCGAGATAAACCAAAATGAACCAAACTTTTGTCTAAGAGAAACAATAATGAATAACCAAGATAAATTATCATCCCTTGAAACTTTGGAGAGAAGCTAGAGCCAAAAAAACATCCTCTTGTTCTCTTGAAACACGAAAACTTGCTAAGTTTGTCCAATTGACCAAAAAGTCAACGATAGACTAAAAGGAAGCAAACATTCGACTATGAGAAACAACAACAAATAACCAAGATATATTTTCATCCCTTGAAGCTTTGGGGAGAGCTTGGGGTCATACAAACATCCTCTAGACCTCTCGATTCGCGAATACTTGCAAAGTTAGTTCATCTGACTAAAAAATCAAAGATAAACCAAAAGGAAGCAAACTTTTGTCTAAGAGGAACAACAACGAATATCCAAGATATATTCTCATCCCTTGAAGCTTTAGGGAGAGCTTGGGGTCACACAAACATCCTCTACACCTCTTGAATCACGAAAACTTGCTAAGTTTGTCCGTTTGACCAAAAAGTCAAAGATAGACCAAAGGACGCAAACTTTCGTCTAAGAGAAACAAGAACGAGTATCCAAGACATATTCTCATCCCTCAAAGTTTTGGGAAGAGCTTGGGGTCACACAAACATCCTCTACACCTCTTGAATCACGAAAAACTTGCTAAGTTTGTCCGTTTGACCAAAAAGTCAAAGATAGAATAAAAGGAAGCAAACATTCGTCTATGAGAAACAACAACGAATAAGCAAGACATATTTTCATCCCTTGAAGCTTTGGGGAGAGCTTGGGGTTATACAAACATCCTCTAGACCTCTCGATTCGTGAAAACTTGCTAAGTTTGTCCGTCAAACCAAAAAGTCAAAGATAAGCCAAAAGGAACTAAACTTTCGTCTAAGAGAAACAAACAACGAATAACCAAGACATATTGCCATCCCTTGTAGCTTTGGAGAGAGCTTGGGGTGGCACAAACATCCTCTACACCTCTTGAATCACAGAACTTGCTAAGTTTGCCCATTAGACCAAAAAGTCAATGATAGACCAAAAGAAAGCAAACTTTCATCTAAGGGTAACAACAACAAATAACCAATACATATTCTCATCCCGTGAAGCTTCGGGAGAGCTTGGGGTCATATAAACATCCTCTAGGCCTGTCGAATCACGAAAGCTTGCTAAGTTTATTTTTTTGACAAAAAAGTCAAAGATTAGCCAAAAGGAATCAAACTTTCTTCTAAGAGAAATAACAACGAACATCTAAAACATATTCTCATCCCTTAAAGCTTTGTGAAGAGCTTGGGGTCATACAAACGTTATCTTGGCCTCTCGAATGATGAAATGTTGCTACAATTATCCGTTTCACCAAAAAGGCAAAGGTACACCAAAAGGAAGCAATCTTTCATCTAAGAGAAACGACAACGAATAACCAAGATAGATTCTCAACCCTTGAAGCTTTGGGGAAAGCTTGGGGTCACACAAACATACTCTAGGCCTCTCGAATGACGAAAGGTTGCTACATTTGTCTGTTTCACCAATAAATCAAAGATAGACCAAAAGAAACCAAACATTCTTGAAAGAGAAACAACAACGAATAACCAAGACATATTCCCATCCGTTGAAGCTTTGGGGAGAGCTTGGCGTCTCACAAACGCCCTCTATGCCTCTTGAATCACAGAAACTTACTAAGTTTGTCCGTCTGACCGAAAGGTCAAAGATAGGCCAAAAGAAACTAAACTTTCGTCTAAGAGAAACAACAACGAATAAATAAGACAAATTTTCATCCCTTGAAGTTCTGGGGATAGCTTGGGGTCACACTAACATCCTCTCGGCCTCTCAAATCACAAAAACTGTCTATTGTTTGTCCATTTGACCAAAAAGTCAAAGATAGATCAAAAGAAAGTAAACTTTCATCCTAGAGAAATAACAACGAATAACCAAGACATATTCTCATCCCATGTAGCTTTGGGAGAGCTTGGGGCACACAAACATCATCTTGGTCTCTCGAATGACGAAAAGTTGTTCTATTTGTCCGTTTGACTAAAAAGTCAATGATAGACTAAAAGAAAGCAAGCTTTTGTCTAAAAGAAACAACAACCAAGACATATTGCCATCCCTTGAAGCATTGGGGAGAGCTTGGGGTCACACTAACATCATCTAAGTATCGTGAATCACGAAAACTGGTTAAGTTTCTCCGTTTGAACAAAAAGTCGAAGATAGACAAAAAGGAACTAAACTTTTGTCTAAGAGAAACAACAACGGATGGGGTGAGCGTGAGGTCACACAAACATTGTCTAAGGCTCTCGAATCATGAAAACTCGCTATGTTTGTCTGTTTGACCAAAAACTGAATAATAGACTAAAAGAAACTAAACTTTCATCTAAGAGAAACAACAATGAGTAACCAAGACATATTCTCATATCCTGAAGCTTTGGGGAGAGCTTGGGGTCCTCTAAACCGCTCGAGTTACGTAAACTTCCATTAGGCCTCTTGAATCATGAAAACTAGCTAAGTTTGTTGGACTGACCAAAAAGTCAAAGATAGACTAAAAGGAACTAAACTTTCGTCTAAGAGAAACTACCCCCGAAGCTTTCGGGAGAACTTGGGGTCCCACAAACATTCTCTAAGTCTCTCGAATCACAAAAACTTGCTAACGTTGTTCGATAGACCAAAAAGTCCAGGGTAGCTTAAAAGGAATCAAACTTTCCTTTAGGAGAAACAACAACGAATAACAAAGACATATTCTCATCCCTTGAAGCTTTGGGAGAGCTGGGGTTCACAGAAACATCATCTAGGCCTCTCGAATGATGAAAAGTCGCTACATTTGTCCGTCTGACGAAAAAGTCAAAGATTGACCAAAAGGAACCAAACTTTTGTCTAAGTGAAACAACAACGAATAACCAAGATATATTCTCATCCCTTGAAGTATGGGGGTGAGCGTGGGGTCACACAAACATCTTCTAGGGCTCTCGAATCATGAAAACTCACTATATTTGTCCGTTTGACCAAAAAATGAATAATAAACTAAAAGGAACTAAACTTTCGTCCATGAGAAACAATAACGAACAACCAAGACATATTCTCATCCCTTGAAGCTTTGGGAAGAGCTTGGGGTCATACATACGTCCTCTAGGCCTCTCGAATGATGAAAAGTCACTGCATTTGTCCGTTTGACCAAAAAGTGAAAGAAAGACCAAAGAAACCAAACTTTCATCTGGGAGAAAAAACAACAAATAACCAAGACATATTCTCATCCCCTGAAGCTTTGGCAAGAGCTTGGGGCCACACAAACATCCTCTACACCTCTTAAATCTCGAAAACATACTAACTTTGTCCGTTTGAGCAAAAAGTCAAAGATTGGCCAAAAGGAAGCAAACTTTCGTTTAAGAGAAACAACAATGAATATCAAAGACATATTCTCATCCCTTGAAGCTTTGGTGATGAGGTTTTCCTTAAGCCTCTTGATTTCAGACCTAATTAGGACTAGAACAAATAGAATTGGAAAGGTGAAATTGAAAGAAAGAGTAAAGAAGGGAAAGAACTAATTCTGTCCGTTTTAGGAAATTTCCATAACTCACGATACAGAAATCGGAATTGAGTGATTCCAAAACGAAGGTGAAAGATCCCTTTCCAAATCACGATTTAGACTCAAGAATCACCGAAAAAGAGTACGTATAGCTTGAGATATGAGTGTGAGAAATTTAAGACGAAAATTGGGAAAATTGTGAAATTAGAAAGAAGAACTAAAAAAAAAACGAAAATTGATGAAAAAGAAAAAGATAAGGATGGCGCCACAAACCTAGTTTGATAAGCCAAGAAGGATCGCCACAAGAAAAGATTAATTCTTGATAAGATCAAATGATGCAAGGAAGAACCCTAGCAGAGCAAAACACCCAGTTTTCTTATATGCCAAAAATCTGGCTCCCTCATGATTCCCAAATGTTTAAATACAACTTTGTTTAGGGTTTGCCCATTAGGACTTAACAAAAATAAATACAAAACCCCATAGCATAAGCATCACTGATATGTTCTAGTGGTTAAGGAGACATATTCAGCTTCAAGTGCCTGGGTTCTAATCCTGCCGTGGACAAAATATATATTTTTTTTTGGCCCTTCTCCTTTCATTCCAAGTGGGCTATGCATGTGTAAATCCTAGGCTCCACGTATTGGGCTTCAATCTGATGTTGGGCCTCTAATAAGTTATTCACCATCTTTTTAAGTTCTTCTTGGGCCCTTTTAGCTCTTGCTCTCGTCATGGGCCCTCCTAGACCTTGTATTGGATCTTGGACTTCTTTCTGGACTTGGGCCTGGACTTGGGCTTCTCCCATGAAGTCCTCATCATTCCCTCCTTCTTGAGAAGCATTTGTCCTCAAATCTATTAATTCATCGCCTGCATCATAAAAGGACAAATCAGCCACATTAAAGGTAGCACTCACAGCATACTTACCTGGCAAGTCAATCTTATATGCATTGTCATTGGATCTTAGCCAATACTTGAAAAGGTCCATCTCCTCTCGGCATAAGCTTAGACTTCCTTTGAGATGGAAATCTTTCCTTCCTGAAGTGTACCCATACCCAATCACCTGGTTCAAATGTTACCTTCTTCCTTCCTTTGTTTGCATGTTTGGCATACTCTTCCATTTTCTTCTCAATTTGGGCCTTAACCTTCTCATGCAATTTCTTGACATAATCAGCTTTAACCTGCCCAGACTTATCTTGCAATTGAGAAATGTTAGGTAAAGGCAATAAATCCAAAGGAGTCAAAGGATTAAAACCATATACAATTTCAAAAGGTGAAAACTGAGTAGTACTATGTATAGCCCTATTATAAGCAAACTCAACATGTGGCAAACATTCCTCCCAAGACTTAAGATTTTTCTTTAGAACAGCTCTAAGGAGAGTAGACAAAGTCCTATTTACAACCTCTGTTTGCCCATCAGTTTGGGGATGGCATGTAGTAGAAAATAATAGTTTTGTGCCTATCTTTCCCCACAAGGTCCTCCAAAAATGACTAAGGAATTTAGAGTCGCGGTCACTTACAATACTCTTAGGCAAACCATGCAGTCTTACCACCTCTTTAAAGAATAAATCAGCTACATGACATGCATCATCCACCTTCTTGCATGGTATGAAGTGAGCCATCTTTGAGAACCTGTCAACCACCACAAAAATAGAATCCTTCCCTCCCTTAGACCGAGGCAAACCTAGAACAAAATCCATAGAAATATCAATCCAAGGGTGTTCAGGAACAGGCAAGGGAGTATATAATCCATGCGGCATGACCCTAGACTTAGCCTTTTTACAAACAAGACACTTATCACACAACTTATATACATCATGCTTCATGTGGGGCCAATAAAAATGCTCATGCAAGATGTCATATGTCTTTTGCACCCCCAAAGTGTCCCATTAAGCCCCCTTCATGTGCCTCTTGAACAAGCAATTCCCTAATTGAACTGTTTGGCACACAAAGTCTCTTGTCCTTTATTAAGTAACCATCATGCTTGAAATACCCATCAGATATATAGCATGAGAACATGTTTGATAAATATGAGAAAAATCAGCATCATGTTCATATAGTTCCTTAATGTATTCAAAACCAAGAAATTTAGTTTCAAGAGTAGTCAATAAAGCATACCTACTACGTGACAAAGCATCAGCAACCACATTGGACTTACCTTTCTTGTACTTGATCACATAGGGGAATTGTTCAAGAAACTCCACCCACTTGGCATGTCTCTTGTTCAACTTTCCCTGTCCTTTCAAATACTTTAGAGACTCATGATCACTATGAATAATAAACTCCTTAGGCAGAAGATAGTGTTGCCAAGTTTGCAAAGCCCTAACTAAAGCATACAATTCCTTATCATATGTAGGGTAGTTAAGGGCAGCCCCATTCATTTTCTCACTAAAATAGGCAATGGGATGTCCCTCTTGCATTAAAACAGCACCTATGCCTACCCCAGATGCATCACATTCAAGCTCAAAGGATTTAGCAAAGTTAGGCAAAGCAAGTATGGGTGCATGTGTTAATTTCTCCTTTAGGACAGCAAATGCCTTTTCTTGTTTCTCTCCCCATTTAAAACCCACATGCTTCTTGACTAGTTCATTTAGAGGTGCAGCAATGGTACTAAAATCCTTAACAAACCTCCTATAGAAACTAGCAAGCCCATGGAAACTTCTTACCTCACTCACACTCTTAGGAGTTGGCCATTCTTGGATTGCTTTTATTTTCTCCTTATCTACATGCACTCCACTAGAATTAACCAAAAATCCTAAGAATACAACATGGTCTTTACAAAACGTGCACTTTTCCAAATTAGCATACAATCTTTCTTTTCTAAGCACATGTAAAACAGATTGCAAATGATGCAAATGTTCATCCCAATTTTTACTATATATAAGAATATCATCAAAATAAACAACCACAAATTTTCCTAGAAACTCTCTCAAAATATGGTTCATCAATCTCATGAAAGTACTAGGGGCATTTGTCAATCCAAATGGCATTACTTTCCACTCATACAAGCCATACTTGGTCTTGAAAGCTGTTTTCCACTCATCACCCTTCTCTAATCCTAATCTGATTATATCCACTTTTCAAATCAATCTTAGAGAAATAACAAGAGCCATACAACTCATCCAACAAATCATCTAACCTGGGAATGGGATGCCTGTACTTGATGGTGATGTTGTTGACGGCCCTACAGTCAGAGCACATCCTCCAACTTCCATCTTTCTTTGGCACCAATATAACTGGAACAGCACAAGGGCTCAAGCTCTCCTCAACCCATCCCTTGCTCATCAATTCAGCAACTTGCCTTTGAATTTCTTGGGTCTCTTGTGGATTACTCCTGTATGCTGGCCTATTAGGCAACACAGCCCCTGGCACCAAATCAATTTGGTGTTCAATACCTCTCAATGGTGGAAGTCCTGGTGGTATATCTTCTGGAAAAACATCTTGAAATTCCTGCAAAATAGATTTAACTCCACTAGGAAGTTCAAGGTCAGAATCAAGTGCAGTAATCTCCTTATTATAGAGTATATACATAGACTTCCTTGCCATCAAAGCTCTCCTCACCTCTCCACTCTTTACAAACAAAGCATTCTTTCTCTCTTTCTTTTTGCTCTCATTTTCATTTTCTTTCCTTTCTTTCCTCTCTTGCTTTCTTTTTTTCTCTCATGATATTTTGATCATTACATACCTCTTTTGGAGACAATGGAACCAATGTAACCTTGCGGTTCTCATGGTGAAAAGTGTATTTATTTGTGTGACCATCATGGTGAGCTTTTCTATCAAACTGCCATGGTCTCCCAAGAAGCAAATGACTAGCTTCCATTGGGACTACATCACACAAAATTTTATCTTTATATTTTCCAACAGAAAACTCAATCTCCACTTGCTTATCCACCCTTAATTCTCCCTCCTCACTCAACCATTGCAACTTGTATGGTCTAGGATGGGGTTTAGTTTCCAAATTCATTTTTGTCACCAATCTAGTACTTGCCACATTAGTACAACTCCCTCCATCAATGATTAAGGAACATAGTTTGCCTTGGATAAGACATCTAGTATGGAAAATATTTTCTCTTTGACTTTCCTCACCCTCTTTAGCTATTCCTCCTAACATTCTCCTCACAATGAACAAATCTCCTTCAGGAATCTCCTCCTCTTCCTCTGTCTCTTCCTCACTTGAGGATTCAGTTTGGGAACTCTCACTAGTGATATCTCCATTATCTTTTAACACCATAACCTTCTTAGTTGGGCATTCAGATGCAATGTGCCCCCTACCCAAACATTTGAAACACTTTATGTCTCTAGATCGAGACTTGTTTGCCATTTCTTTGCCCTTGTTTTGGGTTGGGTTTGGGGTTATCGTGGAGATCCTAGAAGATGAGGTACCCTCCTTCTTGAACCTATCCTTCCATCTAGAGTTATCATAGTTTGATACACTCTTTCTCACACTTTTTCTTTTTAGTTGTTGTTCCACTTTCATGGCATGGTGAACTAAGTCCTCCATTTCTACATAATTTTGAAGCTCAACAACATCTCTTATATCTCCATTCAGCCCATTAAGGAATCTAGCCATGGTAACCTCCCTTTCCTCCTCTACATTGGCTCGGATCATGGCTATTTCAAGGTCTTTGAAGAACTCATCTACACTCTTACTCCCTTGGGTCATTCCTTGGAGTTTATTAAGAAGCTCTCTATGGTAGTGGGATGGAACATACCTCCTTCTCAACACTCTTTTTAACTCCTCCCAACTCTCTAACATAGGCTCTCCATACCTCCTCCTCTTCCTTTTGGAATTGATCCCACCAAACTAAGGCATAGTCAGTGAATTCCAAGGTAGCTAGCTTGACCTTCCTCTCCTCATTTAGGTTGTGACATGAGAAAATTTGCTCTACCTTCATCTCCCACTCAATATAGGCTTCAGGATCACTTTTTCCTTTAAATGGTGGTATGGTAACTTTCACAACCTCCTCTCGGTTTCTTCTTTGTTCCCCATCATGTTCTCTCCTCTCATGCCTCTCATGTCTCCTCCTATCTCTATGTTGGCCATTCTCCCCATTCTGGTTTTTGGTTTTCTAAAGTTTCAAAGCCTCTCATAAATTCCCTCCGTATGCTCCCTCAACACCTCATTCATCCTTTGAGTTAAGGCATCTAACAACAACCTATGCTCCCTAGTAGGGGATGGTGGTCCCTCTCTTTCGGCCATAGATAGATTTGATGTAAAGAAGTCCTCTCCAAAACTATTTCACTCAAAGTGTTTCACACAAATTTGGCTTTTAAGCTAATGTATCTCTCTTGCCTTTTTTTTTTCCACTCTTTCTCTTGCTTAAAGTTCTTACTAGAATCAAGTAATCTCTTCAAGAAATTGAATTTTTAAGTTGCAGCAATCACAAGACTTTTAATATCACAAGACAAGTAGCAAAGAACAAGTTCACTACTCACAATGAAAAAGACAAGTGATTCACAAATTCAAACAAGAGACAAGAATAAGGTTTAGGTCCAGAAATTCAAATAGCTTCCCTCAAACCAAATGTTGAAGCACTTCCAAATCTCTTTTTTTTTTTTTTCTTCTTCTTCTTTTTTTTTAATACTCCAATTCTTTTTTTTTTTATAATTCAACAATCAAATTCAGCCTCTACAATCGTAGTACAATTCAAGCAATTCAGAAAAAAAAAAAAAGTCACAAATAAGTGTTGTTTTCACTTACTTGGCAGCCACTGTACCCCTCCTTGTGCAGTCTTTGTTCCTCCAAACACAGCTTCAAAATAGCCCTCTTTTGGCTCCAAATCACACCCCAAACACTAGCCCTAATGACTAGCTTTGATACCAAATGATGAGGTTTTCCTTAAGCCTCTTGATTTCAGACCTAATTAGGACTAGAACAAATAGAATTGGAAAGGTGAAATTGAAAGAAAGAGTAAAGAAGGGAAGGAACTAATTCTGTCCGTTTTAGGAAATTTCCATAACTCACGATACAGAAATCGGAAATTGAGTGATTCCAAAACGAGGTGAAAGATCCCTTTCTAAATCACGATTTAGACTCAAGAATCACTGAAAAAGAGTACGTATAGCTTGAGATATGAGTGCGAGAAATTTAAGACGAAAATTGGGAAAATTGTGAAATTAGAAAGAAGAACTAAAAAAAAAAACGAAAATTGATGAAAAAGAAAAAAGATAAGGATGGCGCCACAAACCTAGTTTGATAAGCCAAGAAGGATCGCCACAAGAAAAGATTAATTCTTGATAAGATCAAATGATGCAAGGAAGAACCCTAGAAGAGCAAAACACCCAGTTTTCTTATATGCCAAAAATCTGGCTCCCTCATGATTCCCAAATGTTTAAATACAACTTAGTTTAGGGTTTGCCCATTAGGACTTAACAAAAAAAAATACAAAACCCCATAGCATAAGCATCACTGATATGTTCTAGTGGTTAAGGAAACATATTCAGCTTCAAGTGCCTGGGTTCTAATCTTGCTGTGGACAAAATATATATATTTTTTTTGGCCGTTCTCCTTTCATTCCAAGTGGGCTATGCA